>APFE030981672.1:17171-31587 GCA_000404065.3 Pinus taeda
ATTGCCAGACTAATTTTAATTTTTAAAAATTAATTTTAATATGAGTTTTTTGAAAACATTATAAAAAATTTATATTTGTTTTCGGTTTTTAATAGAAATCAAAGTTTTTTTTTTGACAAAAATAAAAATAACATAACACTGCCTTTAACAGGTATAATAAAATATCTTTCTAACCTCCCATAATTTATGAATTAATGTGACATTGTTTTCAAAGCTTAAAACGTAATAAAAGATATACTTATGTTGTTGTATTTGGTTTTTACTTATATTTTTTGGTTGTTGTATGAGAATTATTTCTCCACATTTAGTGGATTGTAAATTCGATAAATCTTTAGTCTTTAATAAGAGACCTAGTCTCAAAGAAATTGAAGAGAATCTTATCAACAACTATTTTTTAATGTGGTCGTGAATCACTTTAACTAATCCTGGAAACTAAGAATGAATATTGTATTTAAATTTTATAAATAGTTTTATTATGTAATTATATTTATTTTTGAAAATAAGTTATTTAATTAATAATAATTATCATAAAATTTAATAATTTACTTTTATTTATAAATAATATTGATTTATTATTTCAATTTTATTAATATTACTTTAGATTTTTGAATGATTTAATGTATAAAAGATAAGTAAAAATGGTAAAACCAAATATATAAAAAGAGTCATGTTTAAATTATACTAATTTATTGTTTTAGCATTAAAGTATATTAAGATATTAAAAATAGCTTCCAATTAAATACTATTTTTTTTCTTCTAATTTTATGTATAAAGAGTAGATGTTTGTGGCAAGTATGGTTCTCCATTTCTATCAACCTATATTATATTATAGTATGTGTATTCATGACCTATTAAAAAATATCTTAACTCACTTCCAAAATATTTTTCTTAAATCTATTTTCCAATATATCTTTAAAAATATTTTTAAAATAATCCACTATTTTAATGAATATAATTTACTTTTAAAATAATAATCTCTATTTTTATAGATATAATATATTGATTATATTTTTACAAGTTTTAAATTACCTTTATGAATGAATCATTGAAACCTCTCAAACCTCTCATCCAGCACAATAATCATTGATAATGACAATCAGGTTTATTACTATCTAAATATATATGTAAACAAGGAGGGCTACGGGGCAGCTAGTCCCTGCCCCAGCCTAATAGTCAAACAAAAAGTCCGCAGCTTGCCAGGAGAGCGAAGCGTATGTCAATAGTCTTACAGTTTGCTGCGAAGCATATGTCAATAGTTTTACAGTTTGCCAGGAGAGCGAAGCATATTTAGACGTTGCCCTGTCAATAGTTTGCAGTTTGCCATTGCCAGGAGAGCGAAGCATATTTAGACGTTGCCCTGTCAATAGTCTTGCAGTTTGCCAGGAGAGCCAAGCATATTTAGACGTTGTTGCCAGGAGAGCGAAGCATATGTCAATAGTCTTACAGTTTGTTGCGAAGCATATGTCAATAGTCTTACAGTTTGCCAGGAGAGCGAAGCATATTTAGACGTTGCCCTGTCAATAGTTTTGCAGTTTGCCATTGCCAGGAGAGCGAAGCATATTTAGACGTTGCCCTGTCAATAGTCTTGCAGTTTTCCAGGAGAGCCAAGCATATTTAGACGTTGTGCCTTTGCATAATTGCCTCTATCAGTGTCGACGGACAGAAATGTTGCGCCACAAGGTTGCAAGGTTGTAACGAAGATTATGGCATCATCGTTACTTGCCAACTTGCAGCAAACTGATATTCAGTTTTTTCCAAGTCCAGATTTCATAGAGCATTATTGTTCGATGGAATAGAAACTATACACATTCCTTGACTACCCCTTCTCAGTCTTAGTAGAGTTCCTTCAAGGTATGGAGGTGAGCGTGAGGTTGTTGGCGTTGTATGATGTAGTTGCAATGTTGAGTGTTTTCTGAGCCTGGGAGATAAAGTGAGTTCTCTTTGCATTGTCCATTATGCAGTTGCCCAAGAATTAGTTATTGAAGCTTAACTGCCTTTGGAGTTGCCCAAGAATTGCCGACGTTGTACAAGAGAACATCTAAACATTTATAAACTATTGCCCAGATTAACCCAACAAAACTTGATGGCTTAAGTACGAGAAAACATTAAAAACATTGCGGAAGTTTCTCACGCAGAAGGAAATCTCTAATGTGTTCAAAATGCAATCCTGTAATAGAGGCCAGAAGAGCAAGAGGTGTATATATATATATATATATAGCCATTGGCAGACAAATTATAGAGTGCAGAGTTAACGATATACATAACATTCCACATAGATAGATATCTATTTTGTTGGGAATTTTGATTATCGTCAACGCTGCGCTCAATAATATGGTTGCGTGGGCTGTCATAGGCTTGCAGCAATCGCTTCCAGGCATTCTCTCCATAACAAGAGCATACTGAGATTATCTTCAAATGATGGATGCCCAGCTTCAAATGATGGTTGCCCAGAATGATTAATTGTATGTACTATATAAGGTCGTGGGATTACCAGAACTAGAAGCATCCAGCTCTGGATCGTAACAATGAGTAGAATGTACTGCATTTGGCGTAGTGCATAAAGTCCTTTGGTAGTACGCATAATGTCAATGGACCACATGGATCGTGAAAGATTGAATACGTTAACCATTAGCAGCGCTTGCTTGGGTCTTGGGATGCTTGAATCGTCAAAGCTTCGAATGCATTAACCTTGAGAAGCAGATGCTACAATATTGGGATGGTTGCACATTCGATAACACCTTTAATATTTAAAAAATGCTCGATTGAGAGTTTGAATGGTTTTTAATGGTGGAAAGAGATTTAGAATAGCCAAAATTGAATGACCTGAACATCTCAAAGTCGCTACCCATCAATTATTTCAAGGCAGTGGGGGGTGCCAACCAGTTTTGAATATTTAATCTTTGTATGGTCTGGGACGTATATTGTTGGATTTAAAATAAATTTAGCTTCAACGACGTACATTTTAATATTATGTAATACTAAGCATTAGCCACTGGGCATGTGAAGCATGCATTTAATAGTACGACAGATTCCAGAACAGTTTAAATAAATATTCTACCAATTTACAATTTAAATAAATTAATCTGTCATAAAGCAGCTATAAACTTTTGGCAAAAATTTTATTGTCCAACGTCATAAAGACTCTATACAATTAAGGTAAAAATATATTGAAGAAAGTAAGTATGCATGAGCGAAACATGTCTTCTGGATGAAGTCTAGTTTGTTCACATGTCAGAGCATCAAAGTCCTCAATAGTCTTTCTGTTTGACGGGAAAAACCTTGCTTGTGGAGGTAATAAACCAGATATCATCCTCTTTCCTGCTTTGTCTGAATCATAGTTTCTGATGCAGACCTGAAAGCAATTGGAGAATCTGAAGACACAACGATTAGCATTTTGACATCGTAATAACAAAAGAAATGCCTCCTGTTGCAGTTTGAAGTGCCTTCTGCTACGGGAAATTGCAAGGCTCTCAGGATTTCATTTCCCCGCGTCGTTCACCAGGTAAGTTTCATACGTCTGAATCCTATTTCTTGCTCATTTTGTTTGCAATCCAATTGTATTCCATGCCTCAAGTCCTCTCCACAAAAAGCACTACTTTTTGCCCTGCTCCCGCTCTGAAGTGAATCAACAAGAGAGCTGTTATAACCCGCTTGAAGTTCTGGGCCGGGAGACTTAGACATTGGAGGAATTGAATCTGGAATCCCTACTGTGTCACCATGAATACTGAGCTCTCTACAAAAGCTTGTCATTTCCTTCTTTAGCCTCATGTTTTGCATGTTCTCTGCCATTAGGGTTTCAGCATTGACCGAGATTTCTTCAATGGGGTTATTGCTCTCCCGCTGAAGAATGGAGTCATGTTGCATGATAAAATTGCATTCTGCTAATTCTCCGTGGAACAACGTTGTGTCAATTATGGTCTTAGAAAATTGGCCCTCATTTTCACGAACTTGAGATCCTCCTGGCCCGCTTGAAGAATCTGATTTGATACTAGTAAACTCCAGGAAAGTAGGACTATTTGCTTCTCTGAAAGGGGAAAAATTCGCTGATGCCCGTGAGCCAGTAGTCATAGATGGCAACCATAAAGGTTTTCGAATTCCAATTCGGCAAGAAGTCTGTTATGACTTCTACCCGACGGCAGAGCGCAATCTTTCGCTCCATTGCCAGATCCTTACCTGAAAGCTGAAGCAAGGGCGTTAGCATAGATGAATTTAGGTTTATAATTCATTCTTAAATTAAGATATGATATGCCTATGAATGCTTTGTAAATGTGCTTATGAAATGTTGTGTAAATATGCCTATGAGTGATGTGTAAATGTGCTTATGAATGTTGTGTAAATATGTTTATGAACGCGAGACTGAAAATGAATGCGAGAATAAAAAATGAATATATGAATGACTCGTAGATGTTTTTGGGTTTTTTGAATTTAATTCAAGTGCTTGACAAACATGTAAAAGAAAATAACACTTCTGTTATGACTTCTACCCGACGGCAGAGCGCAATCTTTCGCTCCATTGCCAGATCTTTACCTGAAAGCTGAAGCAAGGGCGTTAGCATAGATGAATTCAGGTTTATAATTCATTCTTAAATTAAGATATGATATGCCTATGAATGCTGTGTAAATGTGCTTATGAAATGCTGTGTAAATATGCCTATGAGTGATGTGTAAATGTGCTTATGAATGTTGTGTAAATATGTTTATGAAAGCGAGACTGAAAATGAATGCGAGAATAAAAAATGAATATATGAATGACTCGTAGATGTTTTTGGGTTTTTTGAATTTAATTCAAGTGCTTGACAAACATGTAAAAGAAAATAACACTTCTGTTATGACTTCTACCCGATGGCAGAGCGCAATCTTTCGCTCCATTGCCAGATCTTTACCTGAAAGCTGAAGCAAGGGCATTAGCATAGATGAATTCAGGTTTATAATTCATTCTTAAATTAAGATATGATATGCCTATGAATGTTGTGTAAATGTGCTTATGAAATGCTGTGTAAATGTGCAGGAGTTGAAGATCAGGATGTAAATCCGCCTGCTTGGGCGTTGCAGATGAAGCATAATGGCGATTGGGCATTGCAGATGAAGCATAATGGCGATGGACGAAGGGGACGAAGGGGCGTTGCAGATGAAGCAAAGGGTGAAGGCGTTTTAAGGGAGGCAAGTAAAGTCTTGCTTCCATGCAAATTGACACGGCATTGCAACGATGGTTTGACACGCCAACGATGGTTTCGACACGGCAAGGTGGGCAGCAGCCATGGTTTAGCACATATCATACGCAACAAGTATTCCTAACATTAAATGTTAGGAGACTAATGCTAAGGGAAACATAGCATTAGTTCATGAAGCTCTTAATCACTTGTAGTTTTGCCAATTTTAGCCTAACTTTTCAGCTTGTATACCTCGTACTGAGGCCAAATAAGACGAACATGTTTTTGATTGGTTAAAAGCATAAACTAATGAAAAATATGGTTTTGGTTTGTTTTAACTTGAAATAATTTTATGGGTTCTCGCGTCCAACTAATAGACACCGGCCAAAACTGATTGCTATAGTCCCTGCCAGGCCCGGAGGGCAGGGACTAATAAGTATTAAGTTTTTTATTAAACTTATATGTGTGAGAGTCAAGTTTGTCATTAAAATTATGTTTGATAAAAATAAGTATTCGTAAGTTTTTTTAAGTAAATTTGTATACAATAACGGAGCTCATTCTTGATAATTAATTAAAAATTAAGCTTATTGTTTCCAAAAAAAGATATTGTTTCATGTAATTGTATTGCCATTTTGGCAAAAGTAATGCATGGTTAGCTTTGGCTAGAGTTTCAATTAAAACACTAATAAAATTTGCTTGTAAATTAAAAATGTAAATAATATATATTTGTAAGTTAGAGAATATGAAATATTATCACAATTGATTGGATCATGAAGGGTCAAATTTTTTTCTACATTGGCATAGATTTGTTGGTCAAACACTTTATATTCATATGTCCTATTTATTATAAGACCATAAGTAGGTTTTGTTATCGTAACTAAGACTCAAGTGACTCCTTCACCACATTCTTTCCCCCCGACTAAAAATGCCCCATTTTTTCATTGGGGAGATTTCCAAACATAGATCACAGTCCTTGGGGGGACCTCCCTATTTTTACTCCATCAAAAGGAGCACTTCTTTCTTACCATACATCTCAATAGATTATGGTATTGAGTGACATGTAGAGGTCCAAATTCCCCCACTAGATATCAAAACAAAGTGACATTATATTTATTTCAATCTCTTTGTACCCCTCACCCCTGCCCACACTACCACCACCAACTTGACAAGTTGATTTCTTTCCTCAATGATCTTGCAAATCTCTCTTTACAAACTCCATATTGAACATAAATGGTTCTATTTAAATAATTTCCCCAAAATGCCCCAAATACAAACTCCCTTTATGTAGATAATCACTATTCTCCAAGCTCAATGAAGAAACTAATGGTGTGAAATTCAAGGAAAAAGGAGAAAAACCCTAGAGAGGAAGAGGAAACCCTAGCGAAGCAGTTTGGAGACTATTTTCTCTCTCTTATGATTCACATGTGTGAAATTCTAGAATTTTTGGAGGACCAAAGTTAAAGGGCTACGGTAGGGCTGAAATTATGAAGTTGGGAGGCCAAAATTCTGGGTTGTTTCTAGGCTGAAGATGGTAGAGAAGAAGAGACTACTGAAGTTTTCATAATCATCTTGGAAGGCTGAATTGGTGGAGGAGGAAGGTCTTTTGGTCTAGTCTAAGTTCTTGGATTATCTCAAGTTTGATTTGAATCTGCTAGAGGAAGAGTTTGACTAGGTTTTCCCCTATAGAGGGGTTTTAGCCCTGGTTGAGTGTCTATATCTCATGTTGTTGATATTCATTTTTTTATTTGATGATTTCTTGATAAAATAATAACACAAATAAAAGTTAATAAGACTTCAAGAATATCACAAGTAATTATCAATATAAGAGAATATTTATACCTTCTGATTTTCTAACATGGTATCAAATCTAGGGTGAAAGAGGAAAGAAAAAGACAACTTGAAGGTCTATCGAAAGAAGATCATTGAGGAAAGGATCATATAAGATAAAATCTTTATTAATATAATATATATAGTATATGTTAATATATATATATATATATATATATATATATATATATATTTTATCAAGTGAAGGAGATATTATAATGTCTATGGCAACCTCAATTAAGACAAAAAATAAGTTAGAAGGAGCCTCCAACTATAGGGCATGGAAGAAGAGAATGGATCTTATTCTTGATAAGCATGCCATTTTGGATTTTTCTGAAGGAAAAGTTAAGAAACCTACAAATGATGCAGGAAAGGAAAAGTACAGGGAAACTGACATTTTGACCATGAATCTAATAATAAACGGAGAAAAGGATAATCTAATCCCATACATATCCAATATAAACTCTGCACAAGAAATGTATGAATCCCTCTCCAAGTGGTTTACAATTAAGAACATTGGTCAGATAGCCAGTCTCAAGAATGAGCTAAGGACAATAAATATGAAAAAAATGACATGGTGTCATCATATTTTGTAAGGATCTCTAGAATAAGAGATGAACTCCAAGCTATTGATGAACTTTTACCAGAGAAAGAACTCGTGATTGCTGCACTACTAATCTACCAAAATCTTGGAGCTCTTTTGCATTAGGAATTAATAGTTGGAAGGATACACCAAGTTTTGATAAAATATGGAATGTATGCATTCAAGAAGAAGCTCACATCTCATGAGTAAGTGAAAAAAAGGAGGATGAAGAAAACAACACTTGAAATTCCTACTCTGCTCATCACAAGAAGAAGAGAGCATACAAGAAGTTCAAAGGACCAAATAAGAAGGCTGATCTATCAAAGATTTGATGCTACAATTGTCATAAGATAGGACACTACAAAATTCAATGTCCTAAAACTCCAAGAAATAAGAAGAGAGAAAGAGAATATGCAACAATTGTTGATGAAGGTCCAACCAAAAACCATGACTGAAGAATCTGAAGTCAAAGACTTATTTGCTAATGTAACTTAGGGTTATTGTCCCTTGCATATCCTTGTATTTTAAAGTTTTGTAATGTTTTGTTTTATGTTTTGATTTCTTGAGTTCATAGATCTAATATATCTTGTTAGAAATTTTTAGATTGTTTAAGTTGTAGGTATCCCTCAAAAGGGCTATATCAAGAGGGAGCCTTCACCACTTTATCAAAAGCTAAGTGTATTTTTCTTTGCTTCATCTTTCATGTTTAGTTTCCTCCTCACATCAAGATTTGTTTGTATTGCATACTCATAATTCTTTCTTTATATTTTACTTAGGAAAAGTGTCCTCTTTTCACATGTGGGTTGTCTCATCAAGTATAAAAGTTCATTCTGGTGGTTTCAAGGGTCCATCATTGTTTTTATGAATTGTCTTAACCACATAAACACCTATCGTACTCATTCACAAAGTTTTGAGTACTGTCGCACAAGTGTCATGACAGTCGTCGTAAAGTGTATATGTGATCACATTTGTCATAATTAGTCATAGAGCAGTCACTCGTAGGAAAATGTATTATTTATGGGTCATGGGTGATCTATGTTGTTGAGTCGTCAAGTATTCTAAGTGTTAGATCACAATCAAAGCTTTATCATTTCACACATCAGTCTCACTAGTCAAACACTTAACCATTTCCAAGGAGGCTTCCGGACCCAGTAACTTGACCTCACCCGGCCTGCTTGGACTGAACATTATGCAGTTCCAGTCCTCTAGTTGTGACCTTGACCTTTGATTCAGTGCAATGCAAAGTTCCTGCCTCCCAAAACTGTTGCACTGCGTAATTTCTAAGCCCAAGACCCATCCTTCACCTCTAGAATTGCGCCTGGCCTTAATTGTGTATTGTGCAAGCACAAGCCCCAAGGTCTCTCCCTAAGCTTATGAACAACATAATCCCACAGTGGACCAACCTCCCTCACCTCTTCGAACTACGCAGAATTCACCCGCAATGATCATCCCCTCAACCTGTCCCACTAGTTGCCAAAACTATGCAGACTTGTCCCTCAGCCTAGCCTGAACTACACATTGCGTAGTTTCAAGCTTGAAGCCTCAACCCTAGCTGCTAGAACTACATAATGTGCAGTCACTGAGCCCCACTTTCCACCCTGCTATCCAGTTCTGGATCATTCCATCAACCTAAATGCATCATCTTATGCTAGAAGGTTTTTTCGGGTTGATGTCATCTCGTCATGAGTGAATTGCATATACAGGTATCTTATCATATGATGGTTGGATGATTTAGAAGGGTATGAATGAGGAGGACACGAAATAGATACTCTTTTAGCTAAGCATGCAAGATGATCTATCAAGGCAAAGTAAAGGGACACCAACTTGCGACCACAACTCAAGACTTGAGATCATTGAAGGTTCCTATCACCAAGCCATGAGGAGATGGAAGACAAGAGAATTCTCAAGCATACATCTTTCACAGCAGCAACAATGGCTTGACATTGCCACATCATTCAAGAATTTCATATCAACAGTGCCATCTCATGTATTTTCATGAGTTATCATATGCCACATCATCATTGTGGACCATGTATATGGTATTCATTGTAAAGTGGAAGTCCAAAGGACACATATGTAATGTGGAGAGTCATGTAAGCTGAAATCCATAGGAAGTCAAACAATCATGAGTGTATTCAAAGAGTGACAAGGGGGGGAAGCATCACCCCTTGGTTATATATAATCCCGCATTGTATGAGAAAAGGAATTTTCACCTTGGCTCCTCCTGTAAGGAATTAGAGAGATAAGATGGTTCTTTGAAGAGAAAGGAGTGGCTCCAATGTTCCACTACTTGAGCTAGTGATGTACATTGTAAACATGTGCCTTGGAACTTTTAATTAATGAAAAAATCCTTTAAGGCCACCACGTTATTCATGCATGGATTATGAATGTTTGTAAGACTATTTTGCGGATGTTTGTATTTCATGTTTGCTTTCACATGTGCTAAGATAGATGAACTATTTCAGTTATTTTAGTACTTAACTTATTGAGAATGTTTTGTAATGGTTGTTATTGTTCTCCCATCCTTATGGACTATTCTACAAGATATTAGATAGATATTTCTTCATTTGTTGGTTGTAATGACTGTCACATCCTCTGTGGACTATTTTGCTGGATGTTAGAAGGATCCTTTCAGTTCATGCGTGTCTCTTTTTTGGTGGTATTACTACCTCTCACTTAGAGGCTCACTTTTCTCCCCTCTCCGTAGTAGAAGAACCTTGACACATTTAGAACTGAACACTCACCATGCACACCTCCTCGCTTTTAGAAGACACCATTGCATCCCTCTCTCTTGTTTAAAGTTAGAGCCAAGGCATATCTTTCAGATATATGGCAACCGGGCCGATATTCCGGATGGGGATCCTACACCAAATGGTGTGAGGTCTAATTGGGACTTCACATCAAGGAGACCACTTTGTCGATGGATTTCTAGCACCGTCAACACACTACAAGAGAAAAAGGATGACCCTACTACTCACTAAAAGTGTGTAGTGTGTAGTGAAGACAAGGCTGACCTAAGCATTGTGCAGAGGAAAAGTTCAGGAGAAAAGGGTGGAAATCTTAGGCACTGTGACTGCATAGTGCACAGTGGCTAAGGAGGAGGCTCTAGGGAATGTGCAATTGAGCACTATAAGGGTCTATAAATAGACCTACTATCCACTGAGAATACACGATGTGAAATTCAAGGCAAGGTTGGTCAAAGCTTGCATGGTGAGCATGTGTAGGAAGTAAGGTTGAGTGTCTATGCTCTAAGGTTTCTCAATGCATATTGAAGGAGGTTTTCCACTAGATGGGCACAATACACATGCCTAGGAGGTAAGGGTCTCACCACTGAGGCTTAGGAATGTGTAATTCACCCATCACTTAACTAGAAAATGAATGTGCTCATGAGTTGTGTAAGAGGTGAGGTGATCTGGTGGATGAATTTTATGCTCAAATTTCAAAGTTGTCGGAATGACTTGAAGCAAGAAAGACCGCATATATCCCGTCGTTATGAACCTGATGCAATTCATTTCGTGAATTTTTTTTACATAAATTTGGTTAAATGTGCATTTGGGGGGGGGGGCTAGCCAAAACACAGTCATATGCACAGCATAAGACCCGGGACCACGGCTTAGCCCCGACCCCATATTCGGTCAAATATTTGGTCCATAGGCGATAATGGAAAAATTAAGTATCCCACAAAATGCGCCAATGATTAGAAATTTTTTTGCTTTGTTAACGATTTTTGGATTTGTAGGACCATTTGTAGACAAGTGAAATTTGTAGAACGAACAACAATTAAACTTTGGGAGATCATGTCTTCTGCATTTTTTGGCCTTTTTGGGAGAAAAAAGAGGATAGATGGGGTTTTTTGACAATTCTGAAGCCATTTGAGTTATTTTTGAAGCCATTTGAACACTGTAACTTGATGTAAACACCATTTTCATGAGCATAATGAAAGAGGCCCAACCATTGGAAGCTGAACTAGGAGATGTAGCCTAGAAGGGATGAACTCCTTCATCATTTGTTGTTTTTTGTTTTCTGTTATGGTGATGTTGTCTCATGTTTTCTGCAAAAACTAAACTTTTAATTCATGTTTATGTGTTTAAGAATTTGACATAAGAGAATTAAAAATCCTAATTAATCACTTTCAATTTATCATAATCCTCAACTAGTTTCATATACAAAAACATATCATAATCACTTGCAATTTATCTCGTTGCTCAACCGTTGCACAAAACCAGTCTGATTTGGCCTTTGGACACTAACCTATCATTGACTTTCTTGTTTTCACGATTCAAGCATTTCAATACACAATTTTGGAGTTTCTCCATTCTCCCATTAGACCTTTGGCCATTAAAAAGAAGAAAAGGAACAAAAGAAAGAAAAAATGCATATATTGTAGAAAAAAATTAGAAAAAAATTTTTTTTTTGTTGATTAGTAAAAAAAATAAATAAAATAACTTATATATTGTGAATATTAATAGAATATAAAAAGAATAAGAAGAAGAAGAAAGAATAAGAATAAGCAGTTACATGCCATTTGTTTGTATTGCATCTCCAAAAAAATTCTAGTGTCATTGGCGTCAATACGAAACATGGTTTATAACCCCTACAGGGCACTCATACAACCCGCCACCACCGCCCATCTACAACTAGTTTTTGCCATCATAATTGCAACCATAATCATCCGTGCAACCCTGTGAAACCCCTAGCCTTGACCTCTTCTAGCTTTCCATATTTCCAACCCCATTTGTGGCTGCCAATCCTTGTGTATCATCCCCAGTATAGCTTTCACTACTAGCTCCCACATTTCCATAACCACGGTGTGTACCATTGGTGGCCCACACTTTGTATGTTGTTGTATATCATTTGTGCACAGTACTATTGTCATAAAGTTTTCCATCCATTGTATGTTCTATCATTATAGCCATACAAAGGTGTTCTTCATCAATGTAGGAATAAATATAGTTGAGTCTGTGAGTCGTGTCAGAGATTTGTTGACCAGGTTCTTGTATTTTAATCATGGCATGGTCAGGTAATGACCATAAAGATTGTGTATATGAAAAAGGAGTTCAATTTGCTTAAGATCATGACCATTAAGATCATGAAGATCACGAATTTCTAAAGATATCATACCTATAACAATATAAAAGACAAGGAAAAATATAAGGGGCAAATTGTGAAGGTATTTATAAAGTCAAAAGGATATAAATTATTATACTCCTAAAGTTTTAGGGGGTATTTTTGGAATTACAAGGAAGGATGTTTGATATTAAAAATATTTTTATTAAGAAAAAAAAAGTGTATACTTCAATTTATATTCAAGGTAGTTCTTCTAAAGTATTAAAAAATAAAATTAAAAATTTAGAAGTTAATTAAAAATTTCTAATTTTCCCATACAAGTTGTAGGAAAAAAATGGGGAAAAGAATGGTCATATCTTTAAAAAATAAAATGAAAGAAAAAAGAGATTAGAAAAGATACTATTAAAAAATATATAAAGGAAATATATACATATTTAAGTGAGTCTTTAAGGAGTTAAAAGTAATAAAAAAGAGCAAAAGATGAGTTCCACATATAAGCTAACGTTTTGCATTAAATGTCTATTTTGTAAAACATACATTGAATATTGGTGGATTCATACAAATTGCGAAATATGTTTCCCAACATGTGGGAAACTATTTAGGATAGAAGAACTTCAAAATAATGAGCTAATGCGAATCAAAATATTAGAGGAAGAACTTGGAAAACTTGAACAAAAAATTGAGGTATCAAAAAATAAATATAAAAACCTTGAATATGTGTTATACAACGTGTCAAAAGTACAAGACGATGAAATTTTGCATCTAAAAGACCATAGTAAAAAAATACTTGCAAAGTTGAAGATGTCCAAAGTTGCAAAGAAAAAATTAGAAGAAGAAAAGGAATGTCTTGAGAAGAAATTTAAGGAGAATCTATTAGAAAAGGAAGAAGAAAATTTGTGTGTAAAAACCCTTAACTAGAGGTTAATAAAACAAATCAAAGATTTACAAAATGAAAACCTTGAACGTCAAAACGCTAAGAATAAGGCCAATGAATCAGAAATTGAAAAACCCTTACGTCTCAGAAATCATAATCAAAGTCTACTCACTCAAATTAAGAAAATTAAAAATGATAAAAAATCATTGGAGAACAAATTTGAAGAACATATCACAAAAAAAAAATCAAAATATTCAAACTTAATAATCCAAGTTGAAGAAAAAAGAACGAATATCGATCGAGTCAATATCACAACTCAATAAGATGATAAACCAATTAAAGTAAAAACACATTCATATATTGCAGTTCAAACGATGAAAAATCAAAATGAAGATTTTGTAACCAACTCAACAACAATAGTATGTCAAAGTAAATCATGATCGAGCCGTAAAATCAATTACAACTAATGAACAAGCCCATAAATTTGAAATCAGGAAGTTTTCAAATGCATAATAGGGGAAAATAAAACCACAGGAACTCGTTATCGACATATGAATCACAAGAGAAGACAACTCAATCAGTCTTCTTTTTTGTATCACTTAGATAAAAAACAAATGACTTATTTTTCAAAGAATTTTGATGTCACCACAATTCAGCGTTGTGATAAAATTCAATATCAAGTTTCCATTAACCGCAAGATTCCGCAGAAGATTGAATTATGATTGTCAGATCCCTTCTAAGTGCAACAATTTTGTTTATCACTCAGGGGATCCTGTCATCTTGTATCAATGAAGATAACAACTCCAATAATTCATAAAATATGCACACATATTACAAGACAAGAAACAGAGGACATCTCTTGCCGACAATAAGCTTTGAGGACAAAGGTTTTTGAAGATGAAGAAAATGTTAAGA
>APFE030981675.1:0-11171 GCA_000404065.3 Pinus taeda
GGAATATAGGGTTTGTAATTTTTGTGTGTATATGTGTGTGTTTTAATTTAAAAATTGGTTTGAGGACATTCATTTAAGGCACTATGGTTAAAACATTATGGAACAAAAATCTTACTATATTATATCATTATCAACACTCATTAAGAAGAGGATATAGGAAAAAAATGGGTAAATATATATAATTTGTTTTTTTTAAATAAAAAATATTTACTTGGTGATTCAATAGACGTGACATTTCTATAAAGATATTTGAAACTAGTAGAGAAGTTTTTCCTCTTGTACTTGATTGACATACAAAACAATAAAACAAATAATAATTTTACTTCATTTTCATACAAAACAATAAAGCAAATGACAATTTCATGAGTTACGAGGCTCACCCTCAATAGAGAAGGAATGAATCAAGTCTAGGTGATACTAGATATGGATTCTTACCTAGTAATTTGAGAGTTTGTGGATCTTCATAATTATCACTCAATAATGAGGTAATGAGACATACATGTGGATTGTCATTCAATAATTTAAATTTAGGCATTCATAACTTGAAAGATCAAAGAGGTGGAATTAATGAAGTCAATAATTTTGTTTTAACACTATACATTTATGAAGGTTATGAAGCAACATGATAGATTATTTGTCAAAAGAAATGAGTCTAAAGAATGACTTAATGATTTTATTAAATTGTACTATTACCCTTAAGATGATGGAGTTATTTGATACAATAAAGTCGCATTTGTATAAGCAAAAAATAAAATGATAGATAACACAAATAAAGTAGTTACGTTGTAATGTTATCATAACTACTTTGCCATTAAGATAAAAGGAGATCAACTCATTCTATCCAATAATAATGTTCTAATTTTCTTATTTAAAAACAACACATATGGCACATTGTTTCTTGCTTGGACTTTGTTACTTTTATGACTTCTTCAATATTAGAATAATTAACTCATACTTATCTATTCTCTGAATATTTAGTCAAATAAGTTTGTTAGTGTATTGATTATTGTTAAGTAAATATGGAAATCAATCACTACAATTATATATTTTGTTTTGGTATTTATCTTTTCGTATTTTCTAGTATAATATTAGAGGAGTGTTACTCTTAACTTGAGGGAAATGAAAATCTTATGAGATGCACATCTCCAATAGTAACATACTAATGTAGAAGAGAATACATTGTTTTTATAGATGATTGCTACAATGTGTAAAATTCAATTTCTCCATAGTAGTGTGCGGTTGGTATATTTATCACTATGTGCATGTGTGGTAGCATGACCAAGTAGAAATACTTGCAGAGACCATTTTGGTAAACTTTGAAAAAGGTGTACACATATTATGGTACATCTTATTCTACTATGTTTCCAATGACAGAGATATATTATATAATTCTTCAATAATATGTTGTCATTCATAAAGAATACCACATACAATCAAGTTCATGATAAATAAAAACACCTAAATCCCAAATAAGGAAATACAAACCAACAAGAACATAGGTATAATTCTTCAATAATGTGTTGTCATTCATTAAGAATACCACATATAATCAAGTTCATGATAAATAAAAACACCTAAATCCCAAATAAGGAAATACAAACCAACAAGAAAATAGGTAAAGTTTGGGTTGAAGTGCAAGGTTTCTATGATCATATAAAGTGTTATGGACAAGGCTAACTAGAACTTGAAGGAGCTTCTTCAAGTTGATACTAGGGTCAAGGGTTATGGGTTAACATAGCAATACATGGAAATCTAAAGTACCACACATCAATCTTGGTTAAAGTCAATTCATCATTTCTTTGGTAATATATTCTTTGTAGATAAATGAAAATATTTTTTGTAGATAAATAAAAATATAAACAACTTGATAATAATTTTTTCATCTTTATTTTAATTAAAATATTTTCAAAAATTAATTAAAATAATTTTACGTTGATTATTATGAGATTTTCACAACTCCCTATTAAGCTTTAGAAAATCATAAATTACAACTGTCATCATTTTGATTTTTTTAAATCTTATTTTTAACCTTTACAATTGCAAAAATTTGTAAAACATTTTTTTATTGAGATAAATTTTGATATGCAATTTACAAACCCACCAACATTATTCTAGATGAATGATGTGATTTTCCTTATTCTAAATAGTGTGATTTTCCTTGATTAACAATGATGAATCAGCCTGCATTCACTCTTAATAACTAAAAATAATGATCCTCCGTAATAAGTTAATAGCTAAAAATAATTGTGCTCACAGTTTTGCAAACTGAACTAATATAAATTTTCGGGCAAAATCGTTTTTTTTTACCACTCGACCTCACACTATTTTAAAAATCAACTGAATGACAGGAGCCAGTGTGTTTGACTACTCGCGAGCCTACACGTTCACTGCACCCTCCGCGTGCGTACTTCCTCGATGTGCCAGATGCTCTCCTGCCCTAACCCTCAACTCGCAGCCTGGAGGAGTCGAGGGCTCAACCTTAACCACGGTTAAGATGCTTTTAACCCGTCCTAGTATATAGCACAAGCACTCGTGGAACCTTGCGTATTCAGACTCTCGGCTGCCCAGCTCTTGAATCCTCGGCAAAAATCTAGTCTTAATTGCTCATTTGAAGATGCTACTGCGTAGTTCCTCTACTCGTGCGCTCAATTCTCTCATTGGGATTCAACCAAAATCAGAATTGAATTCGCGTGAATCTGTTCGATTTCCCCAATTCCTTGTTGCTGGCAATAGCGATGGCAAGTGGGTTCATCATGATTTACAGCCCAACTTCGGAAGGACCCTCTCTGAAGCTGATTTACATAATCTCTTATTGTCTAAAGGCAGCCCAAGCATGCCGGGGTTAAGGATGGGCTCCAGTTCTTTGGAGCTCTGTAGAAAGCTCTCTACAGAAAGTTTTTCAGAGTAGTGATTTATGGGACGAGGCGCTGGAAGAGGAACTTGAGGATTCTGATTCCGAAATTTCAATTGGCTTTCAGAGCGCTAGAGACCCACATGAAGAGTCTCCAGAAAAAATACGGCAGCCATTAGAGGAGGGACGATATGTCTCTGGAAGGAGGATATGTGAAGGCAGTGGAGTAGCTTTGGTGTGCGATAGGGCTGTTGTTGGATCTAAAACTGAGACGAATTCTGATAATGAAGGATTTGGGGGTGAAAGTGGAGGTGGGTTCTCTGGTGGGACAGGGTATGGAGGGAGAGGAAATGGCTTTGGATCAGATTCCAATAACACTGATGCGTACTACACGAAAATGCTGCAGGCAGATCCTGGCAACCCACTTTTATTGACAAATTACGGGAGGTTCCTGCAGGAGGTGAGTACTGAGGAAGCTGAGCTTTGTTTTAATTTAATACCCTTGGGCTGCTGTTACATAGTTTTTCACCTTATTAATCGGTAATAACTATGAATAGTAGTGAAGGTTTTTCTCGGTACTCACACAGACCTGGAATTTGACGGACGTATTTTAGATTTTAGAACGTATTAGACATGTGGTTGAAATTCTTCCACGTCAAGTTTGACGGGTTTATCGAGAATCTGTCATTTTGAAAAATCTATTGTACCTGGAGCGCCGGCAAAGTAGCTAGCTTGCAGTGAAACATTATCATACCTTATTTATCATTTATCAAGATACGACTGGTACTAATTATGGGAAACTATATAGTAAACTTTCTATCCATAGATATTTGTGAATCTCTCCCTCATTAACTTATGTCTATACGTATAGGGCTTCTAGGTCAATATATCAATACAGATTTATGGCTCTGCCTTTGAGATGTGCCTATCTCTCATCTAGTCGGTGAGAGCTTAAGCCGCTGAGACGATTCCGGATCCTGCAAAATCACCAGATATGTTGTAACCAATGTGTTGCGGACCACGCGAAAAACGAAGCTCGTGCTAGATCCTCTAAGGCGGCATTGTTAGATCAGTTTGAGTGTATTTACAAAGAGGGGATGCCTGGCAATAACCATATGTTGCTCCCCATGGAGCCCCTCTGGGCAGGGCCGGTGTTTAAGGGAAAGTTGATGACACTGGCGTATCAAAGCATGCGTTGTTTGCATTGCCAACATGCGATGGTTCGAGCCTGCCAGAGGTGTGAATCCCAAGTGTGTCCTGAACAATCAAGTTTCTTAGAAGACACGCCGCCTACCAAATGACCTTGAATTTGACGTCCCGTGGGATATATTTTGAATTCTAAAACATATTTGAATCTAGACGAGAGCTAGGTTTGTTATGCCGAACCTAATAACAAGGCTTAACCCTGAGTAGGGTTTTCAGGGTTTTCCTTATTCATATCTTGCAAGGGATTAAACCCTGTCATTGTCTAACACAATTGAGAGAAATGTGGAAATTTTGATGTGTCTATTTTTTTGTTTCGACCTCTGGTTAAAATTACCTGTTCTCTTGTCCAGCAAGTATCCCACATGAATCTCGTGGAAGCCCCTTCTCAGGGGATAATTTTTTCTTATCTATATTTCTTGGTATTATTTTTTCTTATCTATATTTCTTAGTATTGTATCTCTGAATATATTTATATATTTTTTCTTCTTATTAAATGGTTCTTCTTATTATTGGTTATTAATAGATCTTAAATTGGCCCTTACACGACATTTTGAACCTTGGCTTGTTCTGAAAATTTTACAATGCTCCAAAAAAAAAAAAAAATACCTGGGCTCCTTTGCAAACTCTTGCCCTACAGGTTGGAAGCCCTACATGCTTTGGATGAATTACATCTTTAAATTCTTATTTGGTTGCCCTCGTGGATCATACATTTATGTAAATGTTGAGGTATTCATTAGAATTCCTAGGCATGGCCCTTGAGTATTTCAAGTAGAGGTTTCTTGATGAACCTTTATGGTTTTGTGGTTTACATGACTTCCAAGATGAGCGAATGCCACTCGTTCTTTTACAATGTAATCCTTTTCAGTCGAGGTTAATAGATGAAGCTCTTGCATTGTACTCAAACTTTGTGAGTTTGAATGTTGTTCTTATTTTCATGAATTTATGTTTAATGAATATTCCTCTATACCTGACCATATTACAGATTACAACGATAAACTAATACAAACGATAAACTAGGTTTGTTGAAGTTCGGATATATTATATATATATAATATTATATATAATATATATATATAATATCTTCATGTCATTTTTTTAGGTATTCTCTGTTCATACTTCAATGCTTAAATTTAGCTATAGATTTTGTATTCCAACCAATGTACTTTTAAGTGTTGTAGTAGTTGTTAGTTTCTAATTCTTTATAAGATATGATTTATATAACAATGTCCTTGGTTAATGGAGTAATTATAGATATATCCTGGTAATGTTAGGCTCTCCCATCCTTAATTCGAGTTAGTTGGGCATCACTGTTAGCTCATTTAGCAGTACCCCTTTCTGAGGCTATAGCCAAAGTTAGATTAACGTTATACAACTCTTTGCTAAGGCTTATAATGAAAGAGTACCTTTTGTTTGTTTGTATTGGTCGTTACTTAGTGTAAGTAACACATGATCTAGTTATTTGTTTAATTGATACATATGAACATGGAAACATATTCAAGTCCCCTTCTCCTAGTTTCCACAGTTGGGTTTAAGATAAGGATTTGCATTATTTGTGCATTGTCATGCCTTTCCCATTATATCCTAACATCTTATACTGCGGGGTTTAACAAGCTTATGTTTATGTCGTGTTTTCTTTATCTAATAAGACTCCTTAAGGCATAGTTTCACTTTGTATTCCTTGTCTCAACTTGCAGAAGGTTAACTATGTGGTCTTTTTTTCTAAGTGCTTTTCATAAGTTAAAATCTAAGTACATAACCGAAATTATTTATCTCTAAAAATTGATAAGCTTTGTAAAATCTGGTTGTATGCTATTTTGAAACACATATCCTAACTTTAGGATAGGAAAAAATAAGGCATTATTAAAGGGATATTAATGAAAGATGTAAGAGTAGTTGAACGAGAATTTTCACATAAGGAGAGATCGACACTCACAAATTTAAATAGAACGTAAAGTGAAGAGTATGAAAAATGCAAAAACGTCATCAAATTTTCATCTGACGGGCAAAATAGATTTGAAATTCCAGGACTGCTCACAATGAATTGTAATATATCAAGTTCATTAGGAGCTCTGCACTGCCTCTTTTAGGCTAGTATATTGCATCTTTCTTGACAATATATATGTTAAGTGTGAAGCCAAATTCATGAATCACATGCAGGATTCTAGATCTTTTTACACTGCGATTAGTTTCTAGACCTCCAAGATTCTAGATCCTTTTACACCACCATTAGTTTCTAGATTTCCTTCTGAATCACATACAGGATTTTAGATCCTTCTTCTGCCTCTATAAATTTGTAATTTCTCTGGCCAGGGATTGCAAGCCAAAGTCGAGGCCTATTATGTAATGCTAAGTGATTTCTATTCTCCAGTGATTGTTTTATCTATTCTGTTTTTTTGATTGAGTAATCTTGTTGTTTCTCCATTTGTTTGCCTCTGAAATTGTTCTTTGTTATCGTCGTCTAAGTCTCTGAGTATAAATGTGGTGTGTTATGTATGGTCTGAACTAACAACCGGTATGAGAGGTAGGGTATAATATCCACTGTGCAAGTCACTTAGTGCCATTGCCTTACTCTGGTAGCGTTCATTAAAACGTTGGCTTTACCTCTGGAGGTGTTGAAGGATCTATCCAGGAAATCAAAAATCGTTGCAAAGAAGAGAGTCCAGGAAAAGGAAATGTTCAGGAACTAGCTGAGGAACGTTAAGACAATTGTTGCAAGAAATAAAAAGGTCGCGGGCATATGGTGAAACATGCTATGAATCCTAAAACGTGGAGTGCGTAAGTGCTTTACGTGGAGTTCGTAAATTTTTTTTATCAAGCTTGCACATATACAAACCAACATATGTATGTGTGAAATGTGAAAAGGTTAAAACATTATATATGTTTTTATATAAGGTCATTATTACTAAATTTTAAAGAGTAATAATTAAAGTTTTATTTTTAAGTGGAGTTTTTGTTTTTGGGCATCAATATATTGAAAATGGAGACAACAGTTACATATGGAGAAGTTGAACGGGGCTAATTTTGCCATATGGAAATCACAGATGGAGGATATACTGATTTTGAAGAATCAGTGTTTGCCGATTGAGGGAATAACAAAGAAACCCTCATCGATAACAAATAAAGAATGGAACAATGGAATAGGCCAAACCATGTGAGCCTAGGAAGACGGAATCGGTGTTAGGGTTCGGCTCTGCAATGCGACTTGCGTTGTTCCTCAAGCGTTAACCCCATCCCCTGCTACCCTTCAGCTTTTAGTGATTCAACCACAGAACTCCCGTTGAGTTCTTCACCATGAATTCACCATCGGGAGGGGCAGGCTCATCCCCCCCTCCTCATATTGGTACCTCCTCTGACAATACCAAACTCGCAGACACTCTGTTCAATCCAGGCACTCTCCCTGGGAAAGATCAGGGTACAGAACCTGCCAAAGATGACGCTGGGAACTCAGCGGCACGTGATGTGACAGCGAATGACAAAGGTATGAACCAAAAGTCCCCAACATCATAGCCAAAGGCGTCTTCGGCAACATGCATTCCGAAAACTGCAGAAAGAATCAAAGTCGATCTCCCCAGTCAAAGAATCAATAGCCAAATCCAATATATGAGGGATCATGCACTCATAGGCAAGTTCCTCGAAATCTGGCCAACTAAAAAGGCCTTGCCTGGTTGGATAGCTTCCAAATGGAAGCCTAAAGGACGAGTCACTCTGCAGCGTGGTCCCAAAGGCTTCTTTACTACAACTTTCAATTGTCTGGAGGACAAATCTCGCATATTTGAGGGAGGCTCGTATTTCTTTAACTCTTCAGGCCTGTACCTTCGAGAATGGAAAGAAAGGTTCAACCCAGATAAAGAAGACTTCAGTTGGGCTCCAGTATAGATACTCATGTATTCTCTTCCTTTGGAATACTGGAACGAGGAGACTTTAACGGACATAGGCAATAGCCTGGATGTTTTCATCAAAACTGCTGAGGAAACCAAAACTCGAAGATACACTTCATACGCCAGGATTTGTGTTCAAATGCATCTAACCAAAGCTCTTGCAGACTTGGTAAGTCTATTTCATGACGATTTTGAATGGATCCAAACATTAGACTACGAGCATATTCCTTTTCGTTGCTGAAAATGCCATGAACATGGCCATCTTTTCAGGGATTGTCCTCTGAATCTTCAGCCCCTGTTAATGATACCAACAAAGATTCTGAAGGATTTACTAAGGTCCCTAATCGCAAACGGCATGCAAAGAAAACTCCCGCCGCCCCAGAAAGCTCCAAAAAACCTGATACCCAGAACAGATTTATCATTCTTACCTCTCAAGATCCTACAGAGGAACAACATGTAGCTCCACCAGCGAATCCCTCTACCTCCTCATCCTCCCAGATTAAAAAAGCTTCTCTTCCATTCTCAGCCTCCACTCTCACTAGCCTTCCCAACCCGACCTCTTCTGAGAAAATTGTTTCAGAGATCGCCTTGCAGTCTTCTTCAATGGAGCTAGATGCTGCTCTAGCCCTCAGTATTCATGATAATACAATCGAGGAAGATCATAACACTCCAATAAACATGGATGAGGATCCAGAGAGCGTAAGCCTGGAAGGTCTGGACATTCTCAAATTGGAAATAGAATGCAAATAGAAAGAATACAACAGAATACCCCCTGGGAAATCGAAAGGCTGGAAGGAGTTCTAACCAGAGCTCAGCATAATAAATGTCTAGGTATTCAAGCCGGCAGTCCATGGGATGGAAAGAAAATATTGAAAGAAACGAAGAAAAGACGGCGCAAAACGGATCTGCAAAGGACCATTATCATAGGAGAAATGCTAGTTGAATCTGGGAGATTCCCCAAGCTGACAAAGTTCTACAAAGCTCAACCCCACTGTTCCTCATGAAGCTCATTTCTTGGAATGTGAGAGGGCTTAATAGCCCCACAAAACACGGAATGTTAAAAAATTTGATCCAGCAAGAAAAGCCTACATTAGTCTTTCTTCAAGAAACAAGAAGTAACAGCGCTGTTATAAAAATGATTCTAAATAAGGTCTAGTTAGGATGCCGCTCAGTCCCTGTGGACGCTTCAGGTTCTTCAGGAGGGCTGGCAATGTTGTGGAACCCGCAGGTACTCTCCCTTCAAGACTTTCATGCCTCTCATTTCTTCATCCAAGCCACCTTCCATCTCATGAGGACCAACATTCATGGTCATCTCTCCAATGTATATTTTCCGCAAAATTTACAACAAAAACTGGATCTATTGGACACACTTACAACTCTCAATTCCAATAGGCAATTTCCCCTCTGGATCGGTGGTGGCAACTTCAATATCATAACGACATTGGAGGAGAAATCAAGTAGCAGAGCGAAGCTAGAAGGCGACAATATTGGCTTCAAAGACTTCATTCAAAGCAATCAATTAATGGACATTCAAACTTCAAATGGTATTTATACCTGGACCAATAAACGGAGGGGACCTCAGCATATTGCTTCCAGGCTAGATAGTTTCCTTATATCGGATAATGCCATACATCTGGGTGGGGACATTCATGCCTCCATCATGCCTCAAGTGGGCTCTGATCACTGGCCCATTATGTTATAATGGACGCGTCCAGGTACAAGGTGCAACAGACCTTTTCGCTTTGAAGCCTTTTGGTTCTCACATCCCAATTTCAAAGTAGTGGTCAATGAGGCTTGGAAATCCATTCACCCCCCTAAAGGAGCCAAGATGTTCCAGTTCCAACAAAAATTAAAAAACCTCAAACAAGTTCTCAAAACATGGAGAACACAGTTTGGTAATATCTTTGAGCATCGGAAAAAGCTGGAGCAACAAATGTGCTCACTCTAATAGAATATCATCTTGGAGGGAAGAACAGAAGAGCATGTGCAACAGGGGCAGGCCCTCATGACCGAAATTGAAGCACGAAGGCAGCAAGAAGAAATCCTGTGGCGACAAAAATCCAGAATCCAGTGGCTTAAGGAAGGGGAGAAAAATACAAAATTTTTCCATAGATCTAACATCCAAAGGAGAATGCACAATAATAGCGCCTTCATTAACAATCGTCAAGGGGAGAGATTAGAAGCGCATGAAGAAATGGAACAGGAGTTCAAAGAGTACTTTCAGGAAATTCTTAGGGAACAACCAGTGAGTAGAGAACAAGCCATTCGATCAATCACGCAGCACATCCCTAAAATCATAACGGAGGACCACAACAATAAGCTGCTCCAACCCATCTCAATGCAGGAAGTGGAAGATGCTATGGTCCAACTTAAGGATGGCAAGGCGCCTGGTCCAGATGGCTTCATAGCCAACTTCTTTCATGAGTTTTGGGAGCTCATCAACACAGAGGTATGGGAATTAGTGGAGGAATCAAGATCCATGCACTAGATCCTCCCCTCTCTAAACGCTACCTTTTTAGCGCTAATTCCAAAAGGGGATGAACCCAATATGCCCGATAAATACAAGCCAATTGCATTGTGCAACGTCATCTACAAACTCATATCCAATGTCCTGGCGAACAGGCTCAAACCTCTTCTCCCTTTTCTCATCTCACCAGAGCAGACTGGATACGTAGAAGGGCGACAGATAATGGATGGCATTATTCTTTCAAATGAAGTGATCCACTCTCTTAAGCTTCTAAAAAAGCCAGGTATGATTCTTAAGCTAGATCTCTCCAAAGGTTTTGATAAACTTAGCTGGAACTACATCCATTAGATGTTATTGGCATTTGGCTTCAGCGCAACTTGGACAAGGTGGATCATGAATCTCATCTCTTCTCCCTGTTTTTCGATCCTGCTTAATGGTTCACCCTCCGCGCCCTTTCGTCCATCCCGTGGCATCCGTCAAGGGGATCCTCTCTCCCCTTTCCTTTTCGTTCTCATGGCCGAAGGCCTCAGTCACCTGCTTCATTCTACCATTTCCTCTCACACCCTAAAGGGCATTTCTCTTCATGGTCTTTACCCCTTATCCCACCAACAGTTTGTAGACGATACTATGCTTTTCGGCCACCCGTCAGCTCAAGAGGCTTCCGCCTTCAAGACCCTGCCCAATCTATTCTCTGAAGCCTCTGGAACCTCCATCAATGCCTCCAAATCTCAGCTCTTCTTTTTCCATACCCCTCCCATCACTCAAAGGA
>APFE030981683.1:0-19879 GCA_000404065.3 Pinus taeda
TTACCAAAGGATTTTCTTAAATAACTTATCGAAAATAAGTAGGTAAAATAAATTAATTGTTGCAGTGATAGAATTTTCACATGGTATCAGAGCAAGTAATCAGAGACAAGAAGGGAAAATCAATTATGGGTCAAGACTATGATGCAGAGGCATCTATGTTAGGAGACTCTCACAGATTTTCCGAAAATTACACAAGAGAAAGTGATTTCGATTTCTTAGTGTTGGCTTCTAGGATGGAAGAAGAAGTGGCTTGTGTGACTAGCTCTGCATCATTAGAGGTATGGTATATAGACAGTGGGGCCTCTTAGCATATGATGAGAATCCGGGAATGTTTCTCAGTTTATCGGGAGGAGAAGATGAACTTTCAGATCACCATGGGGAACAAGGTAAAATGTACTCCAGTAGGGAGGGGTACCATAGTTTTTCAAACAGAAACAGGAGAGCGGTTCCGTGCTACCAATGTGCTGCATGTACCAGGATTGGGGATGAACTTACTTTCTATGTCATAACTTCAAGGAAAAGGCTATGACGTTTTCTTCATCAAGGAGAAAGTATACGTCAAACACCTGAGCTGGAAAAAGAAAGTGTAGATCGGAATCAAAAGTAATAGGTTGTATAGTCTACAACTAGAATCACCAATGACACTAATAGGCAGTCTTGGAGACAAGGATTTGAACGAACTATGGCACAAAAGAATGAGACATTTGCACCATGGGGTTCTGAGAATTCTCAGGAGCACTGTAACAAGAGTTCCAGATCTTAGTACGGAACGAGATGATGTATGCAGAGGATGTGTGCTAGGAAAGTATGCCAAGGCAACGTTTCCTAGAAGTAAAAATAGGGCAAGAGTGTACTAGGATTGATACACTCAGATATCTGTGGACCCATGTTCACTAAAGCTCTTAGTGGTGCCGTGTACTTCCTTACCTTCATTGATGATCACTCAAGGAAAACTTGGATTTATTTTCTGAAAACCAAAGACAAGGTTTTTTGTCAATTCAAAGAGTTCAAGGCTCTGGTGGAGAATCTGACTAGGAAGAAATAAAAGTTTTGTGTTCAAATAATGGTGGAGAGTATGTCGATAAGGGCTTCACTGATTTTTGCGCTAAGGAGGGCATCAGAAGAGAGTGGACAGCTCTGAGCAGAATGAAGTAGCAAAAAGAAAGAACAGGACTATTGTAGAAGTAGTTAGGGCCATGATGTATGGTTAGGACATGCAAAAATTCCTGTGGGTAGAAGCATGCAACAGAACAATCTATGTTGAGAATAGAACTCCTCATCGAGCATTGGGCAAGATTACTCTAGAGAAATTCTTCACAGGGAAGACACCTGAAGTCAGTCTTTTAAGGATATTTGGGCGCTTAGCATATTGTCGCATACTCGAGGAAAAGAGGAAGAAGCTGGATCAAACTGCATAGAAAGGATATCTAGTGGGATATAGCGAGAACGCTAAGGCATACCGAATATATCTTCCAGGGAGCAGGAAGGTAGTAGTTCGACGAAATGTGAATTTCATGGAAGATGGGGCCTTCAGAAAATCTCGAGAAATGCCTTCCGATGAGCAGTCAAAAGAGGAACTGTTGGTCAAACCTTTTTAACCAATGGAAGAAATTTTTTTTTTCTCGGGTCAAAAAGAATCACAGGATGAGGAGGAGCTAACAGAAGCACTTGCCGGCAGAGGAAGAACGAACAGGGAACTTCGTTAGATTCTGCGAGATGCAGAGGACTTCATCGGTGCACCAAGGAACAATAAGAGGGAGTGAAAACAATCAAATAGATATCAGGCATTAGTAGCTCAGGATTGGGAGCCTACCAGTTTTCAAGAGGCAGCTCAACATCAGGTTTCGCTGGATGCGATGGTAGAGGAGTATAACTCCATAATGGTGAATGATGTTTGGGAGGTAGTGCTAAGGCCTCAAGACAGATCAGTGGTAGGTTCGAGTTGGATCTACAAGATTAAATATGCTACAAATGAAAGTGTTGAGAAATACAAAGCTAGGTTTGTGGCTAACGAGTATGCTTAGAAGGAAGGAATTGACTACAAAAATACCTTTGCCCTAGTAGCCAAGTATACATATATTAGAACTGTAATATCTCTTGCAGCACAGATGGGGTGGTAGATTCATCAGATGGATGTCAAAACGACATTTATGAACTGTATGATAGAAGAAGAGGTATACATTGAACAACCAGAGGGCTTTGAGACACATGAGAAGAAGTCTCATGTATGCAGATTGAAGAAATCCTTGTATGGGCTGAAATAGGTACCTAGAGCGTGGTATGGGTGAACCAATGGCTACTTGCAAAAAATGGGATTTGTCAAGAGTGACGCAGATCGAAATCTCTATTATCTGGTTGTAGAGAATGAGCCTCTAATCTTAGTATTATATGTGGATGATCTCTTCTTGATAGGATCATCAAAGCTCATAAGGGACTGCAAGAAGAATCTAGCCACGGAGTTCTACATGTAGGATTTGTGATGAATGCATTATTTCCTCGGGTTGGAAGTTTGGCAGCAAAAGGGGGGAGATCTTCCTTGGGCAAGGGAGATATGCTACAAAAATCCTGAAGAGATTCAGGATGGAGGACTGTAGACCATTGGCTACATAAATGATAACCAACTAGAAGAAGATTGATGCATCGGAAGACAAAGATGTTGATCCCACCTTATACAGGCAGCTCATAGGGTCCCTGATGTATCTGGTCAATACTTGGTCAGACATTTGCTATGTTGTCAACACCCTCAGTCAGTTCATGGTGGAGTCGAAGAGGGCGCACTGGGACAACAACCAAAATGTTGATTTGGGGTAGCATCGGATGTGCTCTAGCCACGAAATTTGGTGGAGAGGCTAAGGCACATGAGATTTCCAATACCCAGAAAGGGTTTGGGCAAATTCTAAATAGTTTGGGAGATATTAAAATAATTAATATTTTTAATGGAGTTCCTAAATCTAAACTCAGGAAAATATTAATGTGAATTAATATAAAACTGTGTTAGAATGGTCCAAAAGTCATGGATCAAGCCAGATCTAATCTTAGCCATTGATTAGGGACTTAATCTCGATCGTTGATTTGTTAACGAGAAAAGTATACGAGAAGGCTTGAGGGTCACTTGGAGAACACACCAAGAGATCAAGATTTCAACTTTTTTGGGCTGGGTTTGCTGAGAAAGTTGAGAGTGATCTGGAGTTGCAGTTGAGGGGCAATGGGTACAGAAGCAGAGAGGTAGAGATAGTGCCGGGAGGATCAGCGCAGCAGCCGGGAAAGCTGACATAGAGGGCAAAAGCTGGAACTGTTGGGAATTGCCGAAACGTTGAGAAAGCTAACGCGGAGGGTAGAAGCCGGAACTACCGGGAGCAGCCAAAATTGTCGGGAACTACCGGGAAAGCTAACACAGAGGGCAGAAGTCGGAACTGTCGGGAAAGTTGATGTAGAGGGCAGAAGTCGAAACTATCAGGAACAACCAAAACTATCGGGAATTGCCGGAACTGCCGGGAAAGCTGACGCGCAGGGCAAAAGAGGCTGACATTGGGATCTTTTGTGGGGCAGATTTTAGCTGAGGAGTTGTCAGAGTGTTTATCTGGGGTTTCAGCCAGAGCATCTATTTCCAAAGGAGAGGTACTACTACCGAGATTTTTCTCTGTTGGGTGAGTTGGATTTGGCACCCAGATTGTATTTTGAAATTGCTTAATAAATCAAACCCTCAAATAGCTACACCAGTTTTCCTGCACTGGGTTTTTCCGGGGACATTAGTCCAAAAATAATGGTGTCATTTGTGTGCTTGTTTCTGTTTCCTTCAGTTGATGATCTGTAATGTGTTGAGCATGTACTTGTGTTTATTTTCAGTGTTTACATGGTAACAAGTTGTTAATTAATCAGAACAATTAGGAAGGAGTAAATCAGAAAGTACATGGAGGGTTTCTAACTGTTAGACTTAGAAACTTCAACATGGTTTCAAAGTGTGGTTGCAGATCATACAAGAACTGAGGACATCAGTTGAGCAAGAAAACAATTGTCTCGAGTGACAAACGTTGTTTCTAGCTGCGAAAACAACAATGAAGGAGTGACACAGTGCTTGCGTCATCAAGTTCGGGCCAAGAAGAGGTTGGGCAGAGGTTGAGGGAGGCAAAGACAGGCTCACACATAGGCCAGGAGGGTTGACGCAGTTGGCTTAGGGAGCTAGTTTGCTGGTGCTGGGACTGCGCAGAGCCTAGAAGCTCTCACCTTCAGGTTGTTGGGGTTTAGGAGGTTGTGGATAAGTTGCAGAGTGGAGCTAGTGGGATACTGTTGTCAGAACAATACCTAGGGGAGTTGCTGCCGAGGGTTTCTAGCCAAAAAATCCAGATCAGTGGTGCAGTTGCACAAACGATCAGAGTAGGGGGCATCTCAACATTAGCATAAGGATTTCCAAGAGGGAAATCGAGGCTCAAAGGGAATCACACGAGAACTTCCAGGAGGCAAGTAGAAGAGAAGCGGAATGGCACTACATGGAGTAAGAGACCAGAACAGACTGGATGGAGCCTCAACATTTGTAGTTTGGAAGGCCAGAATCTTATTCGTACTTGAAAGAAATCGTGCCAAGCACTTCGCCTTGAAGACGATAACAGTCCTAGTTGACCCAGCTGACAATGACAGGTATGAGGAAGCAATGGTGAGGGCCAAGAGTATCATTCCTGATGGGGTCAAGGATCATATAGTACCATATATTGCCAAGAAGAATATGACACGGGAGATGTGGGAGGCCCTGACCAAGTTGTATCAGCATACTTCCGTGCAAAGGAAGATGCCCTAGAAAATTAGTTGTGGTCATACCAGATGCAAAAGGGAGAACAGATCGACACCTTCCTTGGTCGACTAAAGGAGATCCGAGATCAGCTGACTTCCATAGGGGCCACACCAGATCCAGAGTTGATGGTGAGAACAACCCTAAATGCAATCTCAAAAGACTGGGAGGTGTTTGTCTAGAACATACTGGGCAGGGCGACCCTTCCAGATTGGGAGGAAATGTGGGCGGCTCTTCGCCAAGAAGAGATCAGGAGGGTGACCAAGACGGGAAGCAGCAGCAAGGGGAAGGATCAGAATCAAGGAGGAGAGCTCTATGACCAACACCACCTTCCCAACTTTTGGACTTAGACATCAACACAAAGTGTTGGCCAGATGTCCTCCCAGGCAATGCTTCACTCACAAAGCCTCAACACTCCTTAATCCAACAGATCAAGGACAACAAATCTCTCCTGATCAAACCGATCGGTAACCAGCATGCCATCAAAATTTCGAGAGATTTACTTGTACAAACATAACCCTAATCTGTAGTACACTTTCAAATGTACATAATCAAATACAAACCTTCGGGTTCTTCTAGACAACTAGATGCTTCTTTTCAACTTATCATAGTAGGATTATTAATCAAATCTTCGACAAAAGATTCCTCAATCATACAATTTCCTTTCCTACTTCATATGCAACAACATATCCTTCAAAATTTATTTTCCAATCAAAACTATGCTATGCCCTCCCTCTCAACCAAGGAGATTTCTTCTATCCAGGCTCCCTCTTAATCTCAGGGAGATCTCTTCTATCTGGGCTCCCTCTTAACCCAGGGAGAGCAACTTCTTCTATTGTAAAATCTTTCATGGCTTCCATCCTTCTTCTCATAGTCATTCATATATCATGCTTATCACATCAACTTTACTTACAATCATCTTCACCATCTTGAAGATGATGTACTTGCACAACTTAGATCGCAAGTACAACCCAAACTATAGAAGCATGAAGTTAGCCATATCAAAATCTTGTAATAACGAAAGCATTAGACGTTACAAACATAATCAACAAGAGACTATATTTCAACTTCTTACCCTAACAATTCAAAATATTAAACTCATCTAGGGTTTCAATATTCAGTTCTTTCATATAGCAAACCCTAGAAACAATTCAAACAAGTAATGTGTCTAACAACTATCAATATTCATATGTTAGACTCCTCACTCGGATTTCATACATGTCCTAGATTTCATGCATGAGCTTCAACAATCAAAACCGATCACGACTTAATCAACAACATAACTTACTTCTACTAGGGTTTGATGTACACCCTAGTTTTCTCATTTACACAATCTCAACAATCACTATAAAGATTCATAGATTCTAGATTGTCATGTCACACATACTAGAGAATTTAACTACTACCAGGGTTTCGCTGCAAAACCCTAGATTTCCTAAACAACATTATCCTAGAATATCAAACTCAGACAAGGGCTTAGATTAAACCTTAAGGCTTATGACCATCAATAATTAGGTCAACACACATATCTAGGAATTCATTATCATGCATAAACACATCATATGTTAGACCACATTAATACATAAGGCATATACCGACCTAGACCATACTAGGGATTCAACCAATGGACGCATACCTAGGGTTTCATTCCTATGACCTTACATAAAAAGGGTTTTTCTTATAGAACCAATCAAACCCTAACATCATTCAGACAACATCATTCAACCCTAACAAGTTAGGGTTTTCATAATCATACCTAAACCCCAAACATGACATCATCAACAAAAACTTCAAATAGCATTTCCTAATAACCATAAACAGTTTTAGGGTTTTAGATATTAACACTAGCATACCCTTAAGTTAGGGTTTTCTAGAGAACCTGTCTAGGGTTCTATAAGAACAATTAAGGATGTAAGGAAGGTAGATTTATCAAGTGATGAATCACCCTAAACGAGAGTCTTTTTGATTCAAGACAACTAGACATAATGATGTTAGTAATGCAAATTTCAAAAATAAGATGAACGTATTCATAGGAAAACCCGCAAAAGTGTTAACAGGAAAGAAACCAAGTGTGGATCACCTCCGAATCTTTGGAAGTCCAACATACATCCATGTTCCAAAGGACAAGTGCAAGAAGTCGGATTTCACAAGTATCAAGGGAATATTCTTTGGTTATAGTCTCTCCTCAAAAGCATATTTAATCTACATTAAGGAAGGAAGACATAATTAAGCAGGGATGTCATATTCAATGAATCAAGCCAACAAGAAATCAAAGGATATTCCTATTGATTCCGATGACGAAGAAGTTCCAATATTTGAAGAAGAAGAAGATCATCATGAAAACCCTACTGCAAATCAAGAAGAAGAAAAAGGACCAAATGAACCTATTCAATCTGTGGGAATCCTAACCACAAGGAAAAGGCCAAATTAGTTAATAGATACATTAGAAGATGTTGAAGGACATGAAGTTGCGAAGGAACCTTCAGGGAAAGTAAAAGACTGAAGAGATATTCTAGTTATGCTGCATATATGACAGAGTTAATTGAAGTTGAACCATCTACATTCAAAGCAGTTGCTCATCAAGAGGTTTGGAAGAAAGTGATGCAGGAAAGTATCATTCCATTATGAAGAATGGGCTTTGGGAAAATGTTCATAGACCTAGTGACAAATCGGTTGTCACCTCCAAATGGATCTATAAGATCAAACATTCTATTAATGGAAGTATAGACAAGTACAAAGCTAGATTCATTGCAAGGGGTTTCTCTCGAAAGGAAGGCATTGATTATGAAGAAACCTTTGCACCCATAGCAAGGTACACTACCATTAGATCTTTGGTTTCACTAGCTGCTACAATGGGTTGGAATATCCATCAAATGGATGTGAAGACTATATTTTTGAATGGGACCATTGATGAGGAAGTGTATATTGAACAACCCAAAGGCTTTGAAGTTAACAGCAGGAACTCTCATGTTTGTAGACTCAAGAAGACCCTATATGGTTTGAAGCAAGCACCTAGGGCAAGGTATGAAAGAATGGATGCATATTTCCTTAGAATTGGGTTCATAAAGAGTTAGGTTGATCCAAATCTCTACATCAAAGTCGTGAATAATGAGCCTGTCATTATTCTACTAAATGTGGATGATCTATTAATCACAGGTGTGGAGCAAAGAATTCAAGAATGCAAGAAGATGTTGGCACCTGAATTTGAGATGAAGGATCTAGGACTGATCTACTACTACTTGGGTCTAGAAGTATGGCAGAAGCCTAGGGAGATATATTTGGGGCAAGGAAAGTAGATCATCTAGTTGTTGCAGAAAATGACTACTCCTATGATCATGTTATGAACATATTTTATGTAAAAATAATAAAAATAGATAATAAATAATAATCATAATAATATGTAATTAAATAATAATTAGTTAAACAAAGAGGCATGTCTCTACAGACATGCCTATTCGTGAAGGGGTACTTACCTGACTATATATACAGGACCCTCATTCTCATTGTATCATCATTCTTCATACAATTTATATATAATAATATTTGTATCCTCAATGGATATTTTCATATTCCAAGTCTTCTGGAGTATTTAACGGGAAGTGCTAACTTTTCTCGATTCATTGGTATAAGAGTTGTTCGATCTTCTAGACGCTCGTCGTTGAAGAGAACCAATGTAATCCGACCTTTGGCCATTAATCCTTCATCAACCTTGTTTTCGTCACAATTGAAGCGTTTTGCTACACAAAGTTGGAGTTTCTCTGTTTTGCCAGTTTTGTCATTTAGGGCTTTGGCCATTAAACAAAAAAAATAAAAATAAAAAGAAAAAGAAGATAACTAAAGAAAAAGAAAAGAGAAAAGAAAAAAAAATACATATAAGATTTAAAAAAAAAAAAAAATTAAAGAAAAAATCATATAAAAATATACTATTAAAAAAAAGATATATATAGTCTAATGTAAATTTTGAAGGAGAACATTCATATATATAACAAGGTTCTACATTATTGATAAAAAGTGCATGATAAAGTTGTAATATCCCATTTCAGGATATTCCACAAAGCCCAGTAAACTCCAACTAAAAACGTGCAAATGATATAGTTATTGGGAAGCTCAAAGTGATAGAAATAACAGTGGTGCAACATATAATAATGTAAACATGAAATATAAGCAGATACTCAAGAAATGTAGAGAGAAATGACAAGTTATTTAATTATATTGAGTAATGGAATGAGTACAGGAGGTGATCAGAAAGATGGCACCTCGACTTGCACAAGGCAAGTGAAGAAATACACTAAGAATAGTAAAGGAATGACCTCTCTCTGAACTGCATCCAAGCTGCTGGAGAATTGCCATGCTGCTGCTGCTAGTGGAAGTAAAATGGGGATTTGGGGTTGTTCCTCTCCTCAAAAAAATGATGAAACTCTGGAATCAGACTCTACTCAAGAAACCTAGAAAAACCCAGAAAGCTTTTCTGAAATAGCCGACCCCCGAAAATCACCGCCTTGGGGATCTACGCTGTCCCTCAAGGCTCTGCGCTGCCACTGAATGGAATCCTCCAAAACTCTGCCTGAAACTCCTCCAAAATCCTCCAATATGCAAGGGTTGATCCCTTGCTCAATCTCCCAGCTCAAATCCTCCATAAAACCTCCAATCCAGAATTGCCTCCAGAAGAATTGCGTCCCTCTCTCTCAAGACTCCGCAGTCCCCAAATGCTCAGCTCCTCCTCAATGCCAGATCAATCCCACTGCAAAAGACTGCTAAAAACAACCTTGCCCGAGTAGGCACTCGAAGTCCCCCAGGGCTAAGGGTGAGATCTTCGAACGGAGACACTCAATGCACTAAAGAGTGTTGCAGACAGGCTAAACAGCCAGCGTGCTCCAAGTCGAAGTGACTAGCTCAAATGCACATAATCAAATGACAAAATGAGGAGGTTCCTCTCTCCTTTATAACGTTGGCCTCTCTCATCCCCAAGGCCCACCTCCTCCAACATAGCTCCTTCTCTTGCCATGTGCTCCTCTCCGTCTGCGTAGTCCCTCCAAGTGTCTGCGTGGGCCCCTCCTCTAAGTGGTTCTTTGGCCCCCCTTGGCTCCCCTTTAAGTTACAACGTTGTGCTACTAGGGAGTGACTTTATTCTAAAAGTGAGTTATGTCTCCCCTTTCCTGACCCTTTTATTTATAAATAACTATAAAAGGCAAAATTGAGCAAAATCGAATATTCCAATTAGCCATGGCTAATTAGGAATATTACAGTCTCCCCTGGCAAAATGTTGCTTGTCCTCAAGCAACTGAAGTGATGGATGCTGCAAAATTTTCTCACTCTCCCAAGTGACATCCTCATCCGGCAAATTCTTCCACCTCACCAAGAATTCCTGGACTATCCTGTTCCGTAACTGCCTCTCCCCGATATCAATAATAGCCTCTGGCTGCAACACTAAATGCCCCTCATCATTCATGGGTGGTAGCTCATCTGTGACTGTCACATGCTGTCCCAATGCCTTTTTCAGGCATGATAAATGAAAGACGTTATGAATCTTGCTGCCTTGGGGCAGCTCCAACTCATACGCAACCTGTCTAATCCTGCGTATCACCCTGTATGGCCCATAAAAGTGGGGCTTGAGCTTCTCAGCCCCCTTCTGCTTCAGTGACGACTGTGGGTATGGCTGTAATCATAGGTAGACCAAGTCCTCTACCTCAAACTGTCTCTCCACCCAGCCCCTGTTAGCATACAGCTTCTGCTGGTTCTGCACTGTAGCCATATTATCCTTGAGAGCTCGGAGAATATCATGACTCTCTTGTATCCAAATCTTGGCTCTCGGAGCCTTGCTAGCACCAAACATCACGTCAGCAAAAGATAAAGGATGATATCCATATAAGCAAAGAATGGTGACATACCAATGCACATGTGATGTGTAGTGTTGTAGCAGTACTCCCCCAGGTGCAGCCACTTCAACCATGTTTGCTGCTGCCCACTGACATAGTTACTGAAGTAGCCCTCCAGCCACTTGCTAACTATCTCTGTCTGCCTATCCGTCTGTGGGTGATAACTGGTACTCGGTGTCAACTCCGTCCCCACCAACCGGAAAAGCTCCTGCCAAAATCCACCCATGAAACGGTTGTCCCTGTCACTGGTGATGGTCTTGGGAAGACCATATAACCTGAAGATCTCTCTGAAGAACAGCTTGGCCACCTGTGCTGCTGTGTAATGTGCGGATATGGCGAAAAAGTGTGAGTACTTTGTCAGTCGATCAACGACGACAAAGATGCAATCCTTGCTCTGTACCATGTGCAACCCTGTGATGAAGTCCATCGAAATACACTCCCATTTCCCCTCTGGAATGGGAAGAGGCTACAATAATCCTGCTGGATGGTTCATCTCCCCTTTGTTCCTTTGGCAAACATCGCACTCTCGGACATGCTGGAGTATGTCCTCCTTGAGGCCCTTCCATGAGAACCTCTCTCAAATGGCCCTGTAGGTTTTGGTAAACCCCTAATGGCCGACCAATGGTGAATCAGGTGATGCCTGAAGTATCTTCTTCTTGAGCTAAGACCCCTCAGTCAAGAAGATCCGGTCCCTGTAGTAGATGATCTCATCGACCACCCTGTACCTGTCATCCGCCACCTGCCCATCTAGAACCTCACATGCAAATATGTCCTTGGAGTACTCAACTAAGAGTCAAGCCCTCCAGTCTGCGTCCAAGCTCATAAGAGACAACGTGGCTAGTCTACGTGAAAGGGCATCTGCTACCACGTTGTTCTTACCCTTGACATATTCAATGTTAAAGTCATATGCTTGGATCTTATTCATCCACTTCTGCTGCCTCTCCTGTAGCTGCTTCTGTTCCAAAAAGAACCTGAGGCTGTTTTGATTAGTCCTCACCCTGAACCTGTTACCCACTAAATACTGCTGGAACTTGGCCAATGCATGCATGATGGCCAACATCTCCTTGTTGTATATAGAATACAACCTCTTGTGTGGAAGGATCTTCCGGCTCTCAAAGGCTATAGGGTGACCTCCCTGCATCAATACTGCGTCGATCCCCTCTCCTGACGCATCACACTCCAAAACAAATGGCTGCGAAAAATCCGGAAATGCAAGCACTGGGCAACTGCTCATAACCTCCTTGAGCCTATCAAAGGCTCACTGCACTGTATCTCACCAACTGAATGCTCCCTTCCTCGTCAAATCCGTCAGTGTTGCAGCAAGCTATGAGAAACTCTTGACGAACTTTCGGTAGTAGGTGCAAATGCTAATGAATCCTCGAAGTTCTGTCACGTTCCTCGGCTCGGGCCAATCTCTGATGGCCCTGATCTTCTCCTCGTGGACCCTCACTCTGTCCACCCCTATGATGTGTCCCAAGTATAACATCTCCGTCAACCCAAACTCACACTTGGAGAGCTTGGCATAGAACTGCTGCTCCTCCAAGATGCGCAATACTGTCTCAATATGTTGGAGATGCTCCTCCCAAGTCCTGCTACAAATGAGGATATCATCAAAGAACTCCAACACAAACTTCCTTAAGTGACTGTGGAAGATGTGATTCATGCAAGACTGGAATGTAGCAGGGGCGTTGGTTAGCCCAAAGGGCATCACCAAAAACTCAAAGTGCCCATAGTGACACCTGAAGGCGGTCTTGGGAATGTCCTGTTCCCTCATGCAAATCTGATGGTACCTAGATCTCAAATAAATCTTTGAGAAGAACCGTGCTCCTCTCAACTCATCCATCAACTCATCGATCCTGGGTATGGGGTACTTGTTTTTCAGTGTTTTCTTGTTCAGGGCCTTGTAGTCAATGCACATCCTCAATGTATTGTCCTTCTTCTTCCCCAACACCACGGAAGAAGCAAAAGGACTCGTGCTCGGCCGAATGTGCCCAAGAGCCAGCAACTCCTGAATGGCCTGCTCAATCTCATCCTGATAGGCCTTGGGATGCCTATAAGGGGTAGTAATCACTGCCTGTATGCCCTGCTCAAGCTTGATGGTGTGCTCAAATCCCTGGTCTGGTGGCTGTCTCGGCGGAATCTCCCCAAATACTGTGGCATACCGGTCAAGGATGGACTGTATCTCTGGGTGCACTGGTTGCCCTGTGGTCCCTGTCTTTGATGCATGTAGCTGCACTGCCCACTCTATGTCTCCATTCCGAAAGACTGCCTCCATCCGATGAGCCGAAACAGTTTGAGGCGGGTATGTGTGCTATCCTCGTATCTTCTGATGCCTCCCTGTCTTCTCATCATCCCACTCCATCTCTAGGGCCTTCCAATCTGTCATGACCTTCCCTAGAGTGATAAGCCACTGAACACCCAGTACTATGTTGGTGTTCGGAATATTGACCACGAAGAAGTGGTCAGTCAATGTGTAGGTGCCCATCGTCACTGATAACTCTGGAACATAACAAGCACACACCATGGTCGGATCTCTTGGGACCAAAACTGAAAATCCATCGAAGCTCTCTGTCAGTATACCTCTCCGCTCAACCATCTGTGCATCGATGAAGTTGTGGGTGGCCCCACTGTCAACCAAAATTGATACTTGCTGGCCACGTATTGTCCCTCGTACGTGCAACATCAAATACTTGGGAACTCCTCGCAGTGCTGCAAGGGCCCCTCCGGTAGGTGCAAAAGCTGCACCACCTGCTGCTACTGGTGGAGGTGACAAAGGACCCTGCACGGCATGACTATCTCATGCCTCCACATCATCCTCCTCATCTTCTTCCCCGCTGCTCTTGGAGAAGACCTCAATAAAGTGTGCCTTGCCAGCAGCACAGTTGTGTCTTAGTGCCCACGGCTCCTGACAGGTAAAACACAACCTCTTCTTCTTCAACTCCCTCCTGGCGTCATCATCAATCTGTGCTCGTCCTAGATTCCCCTTTCGAGGTGCAATCCTCACATCCTTCCCCTTAGGCTGGAAAGCCTCTCTCTAGGGGTAAAGTGTCCGGGTCCTGGGTAAGGCATCCTATAAGACCCGGGTCTTGCTAATAGCATCCTAGAGTGTGGCTGGTCTAGTGGATCTGACTAGACCCGAGAGTGGCTCCGCTAACCCCTCCACAAACATGTAGATCCTCTGTGTCATGGATAGATCTGGCACCATCACTGAAACCCTCAAGAAGTCTGCGATGTAGGTCTCAGGGCTCCTAGTCTGTTTGAGCCTCGTCAGCTCAACAAAATGTTGTTCCGGATCCCTCTAGTCAAACCTTTCCATCAATCTCCTGGTGAACTCGGCATACGTCGTCACTATGGAATGCCCGAGTGTAACCATCCCATGGAACCACCAATCTTGGGCCTCAACATCCAAATGTAATGTTGCCACCTTGATGGCCTCTGCCTCCGACATCTGGTTAAGCTGGAAATAGATGTCTAGCTTCTCCACCCAAGACCTTGCCGAACTGTTTGACGAACCATCAAACGTAGGCAAGTGAAATCTACTAGCTGTGTGGTGGGTGTCTCCATTGTGATAATGCCGGTGTCCTTTGTGATGATTGCGAGGTCTACTATCCCGCTAGAGCTAAACAAAGTCTCTGAATGAGAGAGCGTCCCTGAATTCCTGCCCATAGGCCTGGTACTCTGCAAAATAATCGCCCATGTGACAGGGCTTTGCCTCCTGCTGGGCTCCAGCCCCCATGTCTGCTCCTAGGAAAATGGGCACAGTAGAGCATGTAGGGGCATGTGAGGCCATCTGCTGAGTAGTGTCACGCTGAGTGGCACCTTGCTCTGGAAAATGATGGGATGTACCCGATCCCTCACCAACCTGGAAAACCCGTGGGTTCTCATGCTGTTTAGCCTCCACTGCCATGAATCTCTGCCCCATCACCTCGATCTACCTCGACAGATCCTGCACTGATTTGAGGAGCATATCTGCAAATCTCTTCTTGTCCTCATTTGCCATCTGATCCTCCTGCTCTGCGTCCACCACAGGCTCCTTCTGTTCTACGTCCACCACAAGCTCCTCCTGTTCTGCATCCACCACAGGAACATAGTCTCCCTCCTTGTAGGTGTTCTCCAACCTACGTCCAGTGTCTCTGTATCTCCTACCTCTATAACAGATGTAGGGCTTTTCCCCTGGTGTCATAGATTGCTAGCTCCACAGGCTGAGCTAGATCTATGCTCTGGTACCACTGTAATATTTTGTTTCAGGGATATTCCACAAACCCCGGTAAACTCCAACTAAAAACGTGCAAATGATATAGTAACCGGGAAGCTCAAAGTGATAGAAATAATAGTGGTGCAGCATATAATAATGTAAACATGAAATATAAGCAGATACTCAAGAAATGCAGAGAGAAATGCTAAGCCATTTTATTATACTGAGTAATGGAATGAGTACAGAAGGTGATCGGAAAGATGCAACCTCGACTTGCACAAGGCAAGTGAAGAAATACACTAAGAATAGTAAAGGAATGGCCTCTCTCTGAACTGCGTCCAAGTTGTTGGAGAATAGTCGTGCTACTGCTATTGTTGAAAATCAAATGGGGATTTGGGGTTGTTCCCCTCAAAAAAATGATGAAACTCTAGAATCAGACTCTACTCAAGAAACCCAACAAAACCCAGAAAGCTTTCTGAAATAGCTGACCCCCGAAAATAGCACTGTAATATCCCGTTTCATGGATATTCCACAAACCCCAGTAAATGCCAACTAAAAACGTGCAAATGATATAGTAACCGGGAAGCTCAAAGTGATATAAATAACAATGGTGCAACATATAATAATGTAAACATGAAATATAAGCAGATACTCAAGAAATGCAGAGAGAAATGCTAAGCCATTTTATTATATTGAGTAATGGAATGAGTACAGAAGGTGATCAGAAAGATGGCACCTCGACTTGCACAAGGCAAGTGAAGAAATACGCTCAGAATAGTAAAGGAATCGCCTCTCTCTGAATTGCGTCCAAGCTGCTGGAGAATTGTCGTGCTGCTGCTACTACTAGAAATCAAATGGGGATTTGGGGTTGTTCCCCTCCTCAAAAAAATGATGAAACTCTGGAATCAAAATCTACTCAAGAAACCCAAAAAAACCCATAAAGCTTTTTTGAAATAGCCGACCCCCGAAAATAGCACTGTAATATCCTGTTTTAGGGACTCCAACTAAAAACGTGCAAATGGTATAGTAACCGAGAAGCTCAAAGTGATAGAAATAACAATGGTGCAACATATAATAATGTAAACATGAAAATATAAGTAGCTACTCAAGAAATGCAGAGAGAAATGCTAAGCCATTTTATTATACTGAGTAATGGAATGAGTACAGGGGGTGATCGGAAAGATGGCACCTCGACTTGCACAAGGCAAGTGAAGAAATACATTCAGAATAGTAAAGGAATGGCCTCTCTCTGAACTGCGTCCAAGCTACTGGAGAATTGTCATGCTGCTGCTACTGCTAGAAATCAAATGGGGATTTGGGGTTGTTCCCCTCCTCAAGAAATGATGAAACTCTAGAATCAGACTCTACTCAAGAAACCCAGAAAAACTCAGAAAGCTTTTTTGAAATAGCCGACTCCCGAAAATCACCCCCTTGGGGATCTATGTTGTCCCTCAAGGCTTTTCGCTGCCACTGAATGGAATCCTCCAAAAGTCTGCCCGAAACTCCACCAAAATCCTCCAATATTCAAGGGTTGATCCCTTGCTCAATCTCCCAGCTCAAATCCTCCACAAAACCTCCAATCCGGAACTACCTCCAGAAGAACTGCGTCCCTCACTCTCAAGACTGTGCAGTGCCCAAATGCTTAGCTCCTCCTCAATGCCAAAGATCAATCCCACTGCAAAAGACTGCTGAAAACGACCTTGCCCGAGTAGGCACTCAAAGTCCCCCAGGGCTAAGGGTGAGATCTCCGAACGGAGACACTCAATGCACTAAACAGTGTTGCAGACAGGTTAAACAACCAGCATGCTCCAAGTCGAAGTGACTAGGTTAAATGCACATAATCGAATGACAAAATGAGGAGGCTCCTCTCTCCTTTATAGCGTTGGCCTCTCTCATCCCCAAGGTTCACCTCCTCCAACATAGCTCCTTCTCTTGCCACGTGCTCCTCTTCGTCTGCGCAATCCCTCCAAGTGTCTGTGTGGGCCCCTCCTCTACATGGTTCTTTGGCCCCCCTTGGCTCCCCTTTAAGTTACAACGTTGTGCTACTAGGGAGTGACTTTATTCTAAAAGTGAGTTATGTCTCCCCTTTCCTCACCCTTTTATTTATAAATAACTATAAAAGGCAAAATTGAGCAAAATCGAATATTCCAATTAGCCATGGCTAATTAGGAATATTACAAAAGTCATAAGGGAATCTTTCCAAATATCTTTAAAACTATACATAATAGAAGGAAGAGTAGATAATATTATCTTGATTCTTCATTAAGTGGTTTACAAGCTCATGGTTTTAGCAACCCATGGTATTTTCAAGGTGAAAGAAAAACAAAAGGAATACAAAATCTCTTTATGTGAATGGTAAGTTTAACTTTTTACATGGAGAAAATTAACCGAGTCAAAAGCACATAAGTGGACATATATTTTATATTATACCCCAAAGAGGTGAATAGTCACGTTTCACTAGGGTTGTAACTTTTCAGATCACTAACCTCAAGAAGTTGAGGGGCTCTTACTCAAGTCTCGTGGATCCTAGCTCCTATCGTCAGTTGGTGGGCTCCCTAATGTATCTGGTAAATTCTAGGCGAGATATATTTTTTCCGGCAAATATTCTTAGTCAATTTTAGTTGGAGCCTCGTCATGATAATTGAATAATTGCCAAACAAATATCGAGGTATCTTCGTGGCACTATACATCACTACCTAAAGTATGATAGTAAAGAAGTCAAGCTAATTGGCTTCACAAATTCTGATCGTGGTCGTAGTGAGACCAATGGAAGGAGCACTACTAGAGGATGTTTTAGTATGGGAGCTACTATGATCTCATGGATGAGTAGAATGCAAGATCTCGTTGCTTTAAGTAGTGTTGACGCAGAATACGTGGCTTCATGTGAAGTAGGAAAGGAGGTTGTTTGGTTAGGAAGCTTCTGACAGATTTGTTCGAGAAGTCTATTGGTCCTGCTATGATTAATTGTGATAGTCAAAGCTATATTAAAATGTCTGGAGATCCCATGTTTCGTTCTAGAACGAAGCATATCAACAATAAGTTCCACATTATTAGGAACTTGGTGCAAGATGGGATCGTGAAGTTGGAGTATGTCTCGACAAATGAACAGATAGCAGCCATACTAACAAAGTCTCTTTCTAATAAGAGGCTTGGATATCTAAGAAACATGCTTGGTTTAGTAGATATTACTGATTGTATTGATGATAAGAGATTGGAAGAGATTTGTTGAGGCTTTGCAAGTGAAGCATTGCCTGGGACTCGGGAGGACATTTGGCCGACACTTTGTGTTGATGTCTAGGTCCCAAAATAGGGAGGGTGGCATTGGTTATAGAGCTCCGACCTCGGATATGCAACTAGGTCCCTGGGTTGGTGGTTAGCAAGTAAGCCTGATGGTACCAAGAGAGGTTGAAAGCTTGAGTCCACCTTAGTCCCACTTGGATAGATTGCCCTAGTCAGGAATCTAGTCCGTGGCATTGTGGTGCCTAAACTTTTGAGAGACCAATGGATAGATTGTCCTAATCAGGAATCTAGTCCATGGCATTGCGATGCCTAAACTCTTCATTGTTCATATAGTTTGAGATATTCCATTATATATGTATATTATGAATACCTCCCTAGTTAAGAGGGAGTGTTGAAGAATGTAACTAGGTTCGGTCTTCATAAAATGTATTTGTCAAAAGAATTTTTATTATTGTATCATTGACTTATTAAAGCATGGGTTTCATGCTTGGGTCATCATTATATTAGTCAAAGTCCCCATTGTGGACTCTTAGGATTAATATTAAATCAATAGTCATTTTACAATTGAAGTGACCCTTCTTGGGCTTTGGAATCATGTAAAAGGTTTACTATTGAGTAAAATGTGATTTATGTAACTTCCACACCAAGTCGGCCTAAGGGACACCAATTCGACCTCACTTGAAGCCTATAAACAGAAGGAGATCGAATTCATTTGGAGCATCTCATCTCAAGCAAGTTCGATATCTCTAGTGAAGCTGGAAAAGTGCGAAGTGGATCAAGGAAGTCAAAAGAGGTGTGCGTTAGGTCAAGGAAGTCAAAAGAAGTGCGAGTTGGGTCAAGGTCAAAGAGAAAAGGAAAATCAAAGTTTTGGTGGTACTCTCTCTCTCTTTCTCTCTTTCGTGCCCTAGTTTGGGAGATCGAAGTCTTTCAAGTGTTGTTGTTGCCCGATGTTTTAAGTTGCTGCATAGTCAAAGTTTTTGGGGTGGAAGTGCTGCTGCAAATGAGTTGAAGATCTGGAAGGGTTGACTTGGTGTGGAGGGAAGGTTTGGTCTATGTCTAGCTTGAAGAGTCTCAAAGAAAATTATTGAAGGAAGAGAATTTTTGACTAGTTTTTCCCCTTGAGAGGGGTTTTGCCATGGCATAATGCCTACATCTTGTCTCTTGTGTTTTTGTGATCTTCATACACACATAATATGGTAATTCCTTGATGAAAGATAAGATTATAAAGAAGTAAAAGAAGGCAACATCACAAGCAATTATCAAGAAATCAAACCCTGATCTACTTGCATTGATTTCTCAACACTCTAATCGGGTGGACTAAGGTGGACTCAAGCTTTGGCCACTATAGATACCATCAGGCTTTCAAGCTCTACCACCAACCCGGGGATCTAGGTGCGTATCCAAGGTCGGAGCACCATGACCTATGCCACCCTCCCCACTTCGAGATCTAGACATGAACACATAGGCTAGCTAGATGTCTTGTTAAATTTAACTAGGGCCAAACTCCACCTTGGACAACCCATATGATGGAGATGATATTTTTGTTGGAATCTTCTTTCCGAGAGTTGTAGGATTGATTTAAAGATCATCTCATTCTGACATGTATAAATGGAATTATGAATTTATTTCTTGTTAAGTTATGGTATCTTCAATGCTTATAACAGTTTACTTCTTTTTCATATTATATTCCACAGATTAGCAATCACATGTACATAAAGTAAAGTGCAGATAGAACATTAAACGATCGATAGAAAACAAGCCAAGACAAGAGACACAAGATGTGGC
>APFE030981683.1:60875-130774 GCA_000404065.3 Pinus taeda
CCGGTCTTGGATATGACAAGGACTTGTCCTTTCATATTCCAGACTATGCCAAGCCCATTCAGTTTCAGAGTGCTGGTTTCATTCATGACAGTTCACCTGCTACTCATGACAGTTCAGCTTCAATAGCAGGGACAAAGTATTTTGGATGTTTCTCAGTTGTAGTTGCAGTTGTTAGTTTTTGGTAGCATCAGATGTGCTCTAGCCATGAAATTGGTGGAGAGGCTAAGGCACATGAGTTCTAAAGAACCCAGAAACCATTTGGTGAAATTCCACCCGAATTGTATTTTATTAAAATAATTATTATTTTTAATTTGGTTCCTAAGCCTAAACATAGGAAAATTAAAATATTAATGGATGAGAATGATCTAGAAGGCAGATCAAGTCATGCTTTAATCTTATCCATTGATTAGAGACTTAATCTCGACCATTGAAGTCTCAACGAGAAAAGTATAAGGAGGCTTGGGGTTCATTTAGAAAGACACACGGAGAGAACAGATTGATCTAGAGTTCGATTTTTGGTGCTAGGAAGCTGAGAAATTCGAACTAAGTGATCAGTTGCAGCAGAGGGGCAGGGATAGTTCAGGAGTACTGACGAAGAGGCGGAGAGAAGCTACTGGAGGAAGCACAATAGCTAGAAGGACTAACGTTGGGCCAATCTGGGCCCACACAGGCCTGATGCATAGCCAGAAGAGCCAGCACATAAGTTGAAGCTGCCCTCCACATAGAAAGTCGGAACAGCTGGGAAAGATGATGCAGTGGGCTAAAGAGACAGCATAGAGTTGACGCAAAGCCTATAAGGCTAATGCAAGGCCTACGCAGGGCCAGCGCAGAAGTAGTCGAGGTTAGCTAGTTTTGCTGTCGGATTAGCCATAATCTACCGGGTGAAGTGAGGTAAAACTCACTTAGTTTTTTCTGCCATTGTATTTTTTGTGTTACTGGATTGCCAAGAGGGCATCCAACAATTTGTATTCAGAACTACTGCTTAATAACAGAAAACCCTTAGAGCTACTGCACCTGTTTTCCCACATTGGGTTTTCCGGGCATTATTTTGTCGAAAAGTAATTGTCTTATGTATCTTGTTCTTTTCTCAGTTTTCTGTTTCATGTAATCAAATATTAAAGTAGTGTAGGCTGCAGAAGTAATTTTCTTTAGTATTCAAAGAATAACTTGATAATGTATATTAAAATCAAGTAGGTGAAAGAGATTCAGATTTGCTGCAATAGGTGTTCCTTGAGGATTAAGAATTTTCACATGGTATCAGAGCATTGATTTTGAAACAGGAAGAGCAAATCCAGCGCTGATTAGAGAGGCCAAAAGCTGCATTTGGCAGCAATTCGAATCCCCTTGAAGGGATTGTGCAGCCCTTTCCAGGAAAGTAGAGCTTCCAAGGAAATCTCTCTCTGAGAGAATCGACAGAGAGGTACGAGTTCTAGCTCGTGAGTTTGCAGAGGCAGAGGGAGTGGCGCAAAGCCTCAACACAGTGCTTGAAGGGCGTAGTTTCTGTCGGGGCAGAAATCTGTCAGAAAAGAGAGAAGACACATAGAAGGGGAATTTTCTCCTCAGAGAACTTTTCTTACCAAAAGTTCGAATTTCTCACTTGCCGGGCAACAATGTTGAGTAGTGACTAGAGGAGTCAGTTCGACAATTTTGGGTGAGATGACATCGCATGGCCTCAGAGATCAGGACAGGTTGGAAGGAGCTTCCAACTATGTCATATGGAAGACCAAAATCTTAGTTATTTTGGAGGAGTACGATCTCGAAGCCTACGTCAAGAGTGTTGTATATGTTCCTACTGACAATGATCAAAAGAAGAAGTACAAGGCCAAGCAGGGGAAGGCGAAGAGGTTCATAGTCGATGGAGTTCGAGATCATGTGGTCTCACACTTGCAAGGCAAAGATACAGCCCGAGAGATGTGGGAAGCTTTGTTTTCACTATATGAAGGTTCTTCCGAACAGTGGAAGATGTACTTAGAACAAAAGTTGCATCGGATATTGGTGCAGAAGGGAGAAGGGGTTGACTCCTATCTTCAAAGTCTTCATGACACCAGAGACCAACTTGCTGCAGTGGGATCTACTCCTCAATCTACCATGATGGTAAGGACGACCCTAAATGGAGTCTTTGATGAATGGTAAGTCTTCGTCGAAAGTATGTTGGGCAGGGAAAGACTACCTTCATGGAAGGAGATGTGGGCAGCCCTTCAACAGGGGGAATTAAGGAGGGATCTGGTTAAGGTCAACCTCAATGGCAACAATGGGAGTGGCACGAAGACCAAGGAGGAGGAGGAGAACATAACTCTAGCATCAAAGGGACAACAGAAGCAGAAGCGGAAGAAGGACATTTCGAAGGTGAAATGTTTTAGATGTGGTGAGATAGGCCACTTTGCATTCCAGTTTCCTTCGAAGAAAAAGGATAAGGATGAGAAACATGATTCTAAGGTTGCTCCAACAAAGATTGATGAAGAGGAATTTGCCATGAGTGCCTGCACATCTCCAAGAGGGAAATGGGGCAATATTGAGTTGTAGCCGGGAGGACTACATGTGCGCAGGATCCTTGAGGAAGTCCACCTCTTGGATCACTTCCTTGCTACGGGAGCCCAAGATTCCCCAATAACGAGATGGACTTAGTATCATATGATGTAGTGGATTGTTTGGAGAGACATATACAGTAGCCGTAGACCAGAGATTGATCAGCGCAGAGCAAGGTTGGCAGCAGTGCAGTTGGCACAGTGCAAAAGTCAGTAACAGTGCAAAAGATTCAGAGGGTCAAAGACTAGAGCAGTTAGATTCCAACATTCATGGTATTATGTTGAACACAGTTAAGTTCAATTAATTTTGAATGTTTTTGTTAATTTATGGTATGTTCTATGCTTATAGCAGTTTACTTTTCTTTCTTATTATTATCCACAGATTAGCAATCACATGTGCATAAAGTAAAGTGTAGATAGAACATTAAACAATCAATAGAAAACAAGCCAAGACAAGAGACACAAGATGTGGCAGCTACCCAGGGACAAACCCCACAATGTGTGGGGAAACCCTTTGATCAAATCTTCTTTTATCTTCAATAATTCAACAGAGAGAAATAGTACAATAAATCTGATTTATATCAACAGTAGCAAACCCTAGATCAACAGCATCAGCATTAGCTGCTTCATCATCAAATCTAGCGCAGATGATATCTCACAAACAGACCATTGGATCAGCTTGATTCCACCACCAAAAAATGCGACCTTCAAAGGAGGTCCAAATGGACCTACAACGCAATTTAGAAGAGGAGGTTTGAGGGTCTACGTTGGTCAAAGTTTGGATATGCAGTTGCAGCTTCAGTTTCAATAACTTCCTTCAAATTAGGGCAGTCGATATCTCGCAAACCGACCATCGGATCAGCTTGATTCCACCACTAAAAGTTACAGCCTTCAGAGGAGGTCCAAGAGAACCTACAACGCAGTTCATAAGTGGAGGTTTGATGGTCCACATTGGTCAAAGTTTGGATCTGTAGATGCAGCTTCAATTTCAGCAGCTTCCTTCAAACTAGGGCAGTCAATATCTCGCAAACCGACTGTCTGATCGGCTTGATTCCACCACCAAAAGTTGCAGCCTTCAAAGGAGGTCCAGATGAACTTACAGGACAATTCAGAAGAGGAGGTTTGATGGTCCACGCTGGTCAAAGTTTGGATCTGCAGTTGCAGGTTCAGTTTCAGCAGCTTCCTTCAAACTAGGCCAATTGATATCTCGCAAACCAACCGTCAGATCAGCTTGATTCCACCACCAAAAGTTGCAGCCTTCAGAGGAGGTCCAAATGAATCTACAGCGCAGTTCAGAAGAGGAGGTTTGATGGTCCACTCTAGTCAAAGTTTGGATCTGCAGTTGCAACTTCAGTTTCAGCAACGTCCTTCAAACTAGGGTGAGAGAGAGACTCTTTTCTACGTAGTAGAGAAGAGCCTCTTTTCTACGCAAGAGAGAGAGAGATGTGATGAGATGAGTACAAATGAAGAAAAGTCCTCCTCTATTTATACACAATGTTGATGTCTGAATAGATGCGACTATTGGGCTTCTGAGGCTACATGAGTTGTAGGTCGACTTGATAATAATTCCTTAATCAAAATAAATTCATATCTCCATAAATACTTATCAGAATCGGATGATCTTTAAATCAATCCTACACCTCTCGACGAGAGGAATCTAATAAAAATATCATCAGCCATGAATAAGATGACCCACATGGAGTTTTGGCCCTAGTTGCCAATTTAACACTCTCTCTCAACTAGGGGGAACTCCATCTGCAATCTGTCTGTTGGTAGCTAATATTCATCCATTAAATGCACTGCCCTGTACAGCTTGACCCTTGCCCTGCTCTGCTTTATTCTACCTATTTTGCTTTATCTTGTTCTGCCCTATACTGATCTGTACTGCTATGCTCTGCTTTGTTTTGTTCTACTCTGCTTTTGTCCGAATTATGAAGAAGAAGAAATGATCAAGGATGCATCATACTGACTCAAAGTCAGTCTCAGAGTATGTACCACTAGTCCTAGACCAGTCTCAACCGACCTGAAGTCAGCGTCATAATGAGTACAACTCCTACCACTGGTCCCAGACCAGTATCATCCTCCACTGACTCAAAGTCAGTCTCAGAGTGCTTACCACTAGTCCCAGACCAGTCTCAACTGACCCAAAGTCAGCGTCATAGCATGTACCACTCCTACCACTGGTCTTAGACCAGTATCGCAGTCTTAGAGAGTGTACCACTGGTCCCAGACCAGTCTCAATCGACCCGAAGCCAGCGTCATAGTATGTACCACTCTCACTGATCCCAGACCAGTACTGCACTGACCCAAGGTCAGTCTCAGAGTATGTACCACTGGTCCCAAACCAATCTCAACTGACCTGAAGTCAGCATCATAGTGTGTACAACTCCTACCACTGGTCCCAAACCAGTATCATTGATCCCAGATCAATGAAGGCCATCCTAGCGTAGGGAGTACAGTAGATAGATGATGCGTCCATCGGTACTACTATGGTCCCTAACTTCATTTCCCTGCTCATTGATCAGATGAGAGGTACTTCCCATGAGTCCCAGACTGCATGGGTAGGATGCCTCGACAGGAGAACTAATAAATCCTGTCCTTATAGGAGAACTAATCATCCTGCTACACAATCGTCATGGAGAACACATCATCTAGACCTCACAGGAGAACTAATCATCCTACTACATAATCATCATGGAGAACACATCATCCAGACCTCACAGGAGAACCAATCATCCTGCTATACAGGAGAGCGAATCATCTTGTCCACAAGAGAGCGAATCATCATGTCCACAGGAGAGCGAATCATCCTGTCTCACAAGAGAGCAAATCATCTTGTCCCACAAGAGAGCGAATCATCTTGTCCACAGGAGAGTGAATCATCTTGTCCACCGAAGAGCGAATCATCCTGTCTCGCAAGAGAGCGAATCATCTTGTCCCACAAGAGAGCGAATCATCTTGTCCACAGGAGAGCGAATCATCTTGTCCATAGGAGAGCGAATCATCCTGTCTCACAAGAGAGCGAATCATCTTGTCTCACAAGAGAGCGAATCATCTTGTCCACAGGAGAACGAAGCATCCTGTCCACAGGAGAGCGAATCATTGTGTCCACAAGAGAGTGAATCATCTTGTCCCATAAGAAAGTGAATCATCTTGTCCACAGGAGAGTGAATCATCCTGTCCACAGTGTGCACCACCAGGGGAGGGTGAGTCACCCTATGGTCATATGTTGCTCTAGTAAGAACCACAAGCCCCCAGAGCTCAATGTATGCAACATGCAGGACCCTTTTACAAGAGTCTCTCAATGACTCCAAGTCGTTCAGGAAAATCACAAATATGATCTTTCCCTGGGGCTTTGACAAAGTGTGGCGACTTGTACATAATCTTAGTGCGATGGAGCCTCCTTGCTCATCGACTTACCATATCCCAGATAAGGTAGTATCTGACATCTATTTGTTGGAGCAATCATCGAATACAGGATTCCTCAATACTCGAATCCCATCTCTGGTTGTCACAGAGAATCACAGTGGTATTCATCATGTGTGCTCACTAAAGAGTTTTCACAACCAGGCAACTTCATACGAGGTCATACTCGTAGTTATGTATCCAATCTCAGTGGTACTTATAAAAACCGACTGTTGCTTCCTGCTCACCCATGATATCGAAGCAGAATCCAAAGAGAACCAGCACTAAGAAGTGCTCTAGTGATCCTTCACACTGCCTGCCCAGTCAACGTTCGAATATTCATGCAGTTTTCATATTTCGGGCAGTGTATCTCGATCCATGATAGATTGTGCCTCGAAGATATCTTAGAAGATTCTTGGCACCAATCCAGTGAGACTCAACCAAATATGAGCTCACCGTGCTAACTGTAAAACATCTGTCCAAAATCCAACTCCCTCTTACTTCTGAAAATGAGAGGGTTTGCACTTGTCAGAAATAGTTCGTCCACATAAGGTGCCAGTATGAGAGGTCTATCATCCACAACCTTCAAGTAATGGTTTGGATCAGTTTCACTCCTAGTGAATCTCAGCTTCATCAAACAGCTATCAATCCTCTCATACTACGCCCGGGGTGTTTTGCTTCAAGCCATAGGGGGCTTTCTTCCACCTGTATACATGAGATTCCTGTTCATGAATCTCAAACTCCACGGGTTGTTGTGGCCCTGCTACCTGAGGGGAATGGTCCCCTTGTAAGGTTTTCCTTCGGTACATCTCAGACATGTACTTTCATGCTCCTTTTGAAGTCAGGCTTCCCAGTCACCATCTGACTCATAGACCTCCAGTGCTATGTGTTAATGGACATGGTCCCCAGTGGACTTCCTACAACCCTGAACTCAAAAACATCTTCGAAAATTCAATTTTCAAACACGTACCTTTCCATTGACGAATGCCACCATAAAACCTTTGACTTCCATTCCCTTTTCGAGATAGGTGGCATCGGCTCCAAGTGTAACCCCACGATTGTTTCCATCTCTACCAAGTTAGAGAGTGCACCCTTCTATCCGATGAAGTGCCTTGAAGCACTACAATCAATACGCCAGATTCCCAAAGAATTTGGAGGAGAGGGCCAATACAAGATAACACTTCTTTATCTTATCAGAAACAATATTTGATTCTTCATACCTAGGGTTCCTTGCTTTCTTTGAAGAGTAGACCATTTTTCTTTGATGAGCTACATTACCTGCCATTCTTTTGAACATGTCCCAGGAATGATCATCAAGTGATGTGTCCCTGCCATTTGGACACTCCTCATAATGGCCGAACTTATTGCAACCAAGGCATTTGCCTTTCCTTCCACCCTTAGTTCCGAACTTCCCATTGAAATGATGTTTAGATGGGTCATCAGAAACTTCCGCTACGCCATTTTGTTTAGGAGTATAGTAGTCTCCCTCTTAAAGCCAACCTCTTTACAAAAGTCATGAAACTCGCTAGATTCATATTCAGTCCCATTGTCAGTCCTTAAGATCTTGACCTTCTTTTCGGTGATCAAGGCTTGAGATGTGTCACAAGACATGACACCTAGCGGACTTCCTTCGACCTGATATAATGAATCAACATAAAACCCAAGAGTGAAGGCATTTTTAACATTATTTTTCCATATACATACCTTGCCATCGTTGAAGGTTACCTTGTCTTCCATTGCCGAAATGGACACCAAGGTCTTCTGAGGTCAGGTACATATAATACATCCGAATTTCTAGCCTTCTTGAATGGTTTTCCTCTTCCTTGATTTCCAGCACTCCTTTTACCTCTGCTATTAGATTTTCCATTCCTTTGATTGCCATGAGAGGGATTTTGATCATCATCCCGGTGTGAGTCCCTTCTATCAGGGCACTCCCTTGCATAGTGATTTGCTTTATCACAAATGTAACATCGTCCTTTTCTTCTTGAATGCATCTAGCCATTAATTCCTCGAAACCAAGGATTACATTATTTTTCAGAAGAGTAGTCTTGAACATGTACCATTCGGATGGTAATCCTCCAAGAGTCGTGTGTGCCATTTCCCTATCAGTAATATTCTCCCCAATAGATAGGAGATCGTTCTTGATCTCGGTGATTTTAAAGAAGTATGCTTGCATACTCTCATATTTGCCCTTCTTAATTTCCTTCAGCTTATTTCTAAGAAACAAGACTTGATTTGCGTCATTAACTTTAGATAAACTCACCAGTTTATTGTAGATTTCCTTGGAGGTGTCTAGGTCAGAGATGTAGGCCACCAAGCGCTTGTTGATAGAGTCTCGGATGATCTTCTTTGTTTAGATCGATAGACATCTTCCATCTGTGATAGTCAGCTTTCTCACGGAGCTTGTCCTCGGCAGGAAAGAGTGATGAGGAACCCATAGTTCTTTTAGGATAGCCTTACCAATCTTCTCTTCGGTGATTGCTCTTTCTCTTACTCGGGCTTTGTCTTCACCTCAGCTCTAGTACCATGTTAATTTATGGTATGTTCTATTCTTATAGCAGTTTAATTTTCTTTCTTATTATTATCCACATATTAGCAATCACATGTACATAAAGTAAAGTGCAGATAGAACATTAAATGATCGACAGAAAACAAGCCAAGACAAGAGACACAAGATGTGGCGGCTAGCCAAGGAACAAACCCCACAATGGTGTGGCGAAACCCTTGATCAAATCTCTTTTAATCTTCAATAATTCAACAGAGAGAAATAGTACAATAAATCTGATTTATATCAGCAGTAGCAAACCCTAGATCAGCAGCATCAGCATTAGTGGCTTCATCATCAAAACTAGGACAGACAATATCCCGCAAACCGACTGTCAGATCGACTTGATTCCACCACCAAAAAATGTGGCCTTCGGAGGAGTTCTAGATGGACCTACAACGCAGTTTAGAAGAGGAGGTTTGATTGTCCACACTGGTCAAAGTTTGGATCTGCAGTTGCAGTTTCAGTTTCAACAGCTTCCTTCAAAATAGGGCAGTCGATATCTCGCAAACCGACCGTCGGATTGGCTTGATTCCACCACCAAAAGTTGCGGCCTTCAGAGGAGGTCAAGATGAACCTACAGCGCAATTCAGAAGAGGAGGTTTGATGGTCCACACTGGTCAAAGTTTGGATCTGCAGTTGCAGCGTCAATTTCAGCGACTTCCTTCAAACTAGGGTTGTCGATATCTTGCAAACCGACTGTCGGATCAGCTTGATTCCACCACAAAAAGTTGCAGCCTACAGAGGAGTTCCAGATGAACCTATAGCGCAGTTCAGAAGAGGAGGTTTGATGGTCCAAGCTGGTCAAAGTTTGGATCTGCAGTTGCAGCTTTAGTTTCAGCAGCGTCCTTCAAACTAGGGCAGTGGATATCTCGCAAACCGTCCGTCGGATCGGCTTGATTCCACCACCAAAAGTTGCGGCCTTCAAAGGAGGTCCAAATGAACCTACAACATAATTCAGAAGAGAAGGTTCGATGGTCCACACTGGTCAAAGTTTGGATCTGCAGTTGCAGCTTCAACTTCAGCAGCTTCCTTCAAACTAAGGTGAGAGAGAGAATTTTTTCTACGCAATAGAGAAGAGCCTCTTTTCTGCGCAGGAGAGAGAAAGAGATGTGATGAAATGAGTAAGTGTAAATGAGGAAAAGTCCTCCTGTATTTATACACAACGTTGATGTTTGAATAAGTTGGGCTTCTGAAGCTACATGAGTTGTAGGTCAGCTTGATAATAATTCCATAATCAAAATAAATTCATATCTCCATAAATACTTGTCGGAATCAGATGATCTTTAGATCAATCCTACACCTCTCGACAAGAGAAATCTAATAAAAATATTATCAACCATGAATAAGATGACCCACATGGAGTTTGGCCGTAGTTGCCAATTTAACAGTGTTTCAGTTGCTTCTCTCAGCAACTAAGTTGCAGTACAAATGCAGTGTTAGCAGTGGCAGTGCTAGCAACATAGCAAATGCAACATTTGAGAGGGCATTGTAGTACAGATGCAATAGTGGCAATGGAAATGTCATGGGTAGCAGTACAGTTCCAGCAGCAACACAATGATGATGGAAGCAATAGTGCGGAAAGGAGGTGCTTCAAAAACAGAGCAGCGTGCAGTTGGACATTGTTTCTAGAGCACATTCCTTGCTAAGAGGGAGTGTTAGTTTTTGGTAGCATCGGATATGCTCTAGACATGAAAATTGGTGGAGAGGCTAAGGCACATGAGTTCTAAACAACCCAGAAACTATTTGGTGAAATTCCACCTAGATTGTATTTTAATAAAATAATTAATATTTTAATGGGGTTCCTAAGTCTAAACATGGGAAAATTAAAATTATTAATGGGTATCAATCAAAATATGGATGAGAATGATCTAGAAGGCGGATCAAGTCATGTTTTAACTTTAGCCGCTGATTAGAGACTTATTCTCGCCCGTTGAAGTCCCAACGAAAAAATTATAAGGAGGCTTGGGTTTCATTTAGAAAGACACATGGAGAAAACAGATTGATCTAGAGCTCGATTTCTGGGGCTAGAAATCTAATAAATTCGAATTGAGTGATCAGTTGCAGCAAAGGGGCAGGGATAGTTCAAGAGTACTGACAGAGAGGCGAAGAGAAGCTACTGGAGGTAGCGCAACAGCGAGAGGGACTGACACTGGGCCCACGCAGGCCTGACGCAGAGCTAGAAGGGCCAGCGCAGAAGCTGAAGCTACCTTCCACGCAAAAAGTCAGAACTGCCAGGGAACTACCGGAATAGCCAGGAAAGCTAACGCAGTGGGTAGAAGAGACAACGCAAAGTTGACGTAGAGCCTGTAAGGTTGACGCAGAGCCAGCGCAGAAGTAGTCGGGGTTAGCCAGTTTTGTTGCCAGATCAGCGAGAATCTACCGGGTGAAGTGAGGTGAAACTCACTTAGTTTTTTCGCCATTGTATTTTTTCTGTCACTAGATTGCCAGGAGGGCATCCAACATTTGTATTCAAAACTACTGCTTAATAATAGAAAACCCTCAGAGCTATTGCACCGGTTTTCCCACATTGGATTTTTCCAGGGACTATTTTGTCCAAAAATAACTATATCCTATGTATCTTGTCCTTTACTCAATTTTCTGTTTCTTGTAATCAAATATTAAAGTAGTGTAGGCTGCAAAAGTAATTTTCTTCAGTATTCAGAGAATAATTTGATAATGTATATTAAAATCAAGTAGGTGAAGTAGATTCAGATTTGCTGCAGTAAGGGTTCCTTGAGAATTAGGAATTTTCACAGCAGCAACAACAGATGAGAGGCGGTTGCAATGCAGATGTAGAGTTGGCAGCAGTATGGTAGTGTCAGCAGTGACAGATGCAACATCAGAGTTGCGTAGTAGTTGGTGGGCAGCAACAGCGAAACGTCAGCAGCATGTCAGAGGTGATATAGAGACAGAGTATTGTGGCAGGATGTGCACCACTAGAGAGAGAACATAGTCCCTGCTAAGAGGGAGTGTTAGTTTTTGTAGCGTTGAATGTGTTCTAGCATTGAAATTTGGTGGAAAGGGTTGAATACATGAGACATCCAAAATCCAGAAATCATTTCTAGAAATTCTACCTAGAAGTGTCTCAATTAGATTATTAGCCGATTTTTAAATATTTCCTAAGTCTAAACTTAGGGAATATGGTTAATTAATCAACGTTAATTGAGATAAAGTGAGAATCATCTAGAAACTCACATGGATTGACAGGGAATTAATCTGGGCTATTGATTATGCTTTAATCTTAGTCGTTGGTGACCCAACAAAAGTTTATAAGAAGTAGTCGATGGGTAGATGGAGAACACACTAGTCGCAGATACTCAATGATCTAGGCAGTTCGATTTCCCACTGGCAGATGATCGAGCAGTGAGATTGAGTAGCAGGTGGCAGAGAAGCAGCGTAGTGATTTTGCAGAGTTTCCAGATTCGGTGAGTCAGCTACAAGAGGGACGAGTTTCCTCAGTGAGGTTGCGCAGAGGCTGCACAAAAAGCTTCAGAGGCAGCGGTTCGATTTGGCCAGATAGAGGGTCGATTCAGTGGTTGAAGGTCGGGAAGATATCTAGAAGGGATCAATGAATCATTCTCAGTGGCTGGATTGGGCAGACGACTTGATCAGTTGCAGTTCCAAGTAGAGCGTACCAGTGGCTGCGCAGGCTTGACGCAGAGGCTAACACAGGGATTTCGTGGAGCCCATTCAGAGCCAGTTTTAGACCTGGATTAGTGTTGGGTGAGACAATTTGTCTCACAATTTTTTGTGGCCAGTTTCTCCTATAGTGGATTGCCAGTTTGTGCATCCAAATTGTACTCAGAATTTCTATTACATAATAAAACCCTCATCTATTGCATTGGTTTTCTCATATTGGGTTTTTCTGGGGACTATTACCCAAAAATAATAGTGTTAAAATTTACTTGTGTGCTAAAATCTCTAAGTTTCCAATTTGCTATTTTTCCACAGTATTTTTATGGGGAAAATTGCAGTTGTGATTTTATTCGTTGTTTGTCGTAGCAAATAAACTGCATAAAAAATTTATAGTTAGAAGAATAATTTCCAATTGCTACAATAGATGAAATTTTCACAGGTCTAAGGTCAGGTCAAGGAAATTGTTTCGCATAGGTCCGAGATTATAGGGTCTAAAGCTTGCACGTGTTTCTAGGGTTTTGGGTCACAGTTGCAAGCTTGTCAAAGGAAATTTTCGATTGTAGTCGCAAGCTTGAAGGCTCAAGGGAGCGACTCAAAGCTCCCAGCCGCGCGCATAACTCTTCCTCCATGCAATTAGAAACTAGGGCAAAAAATTGACATTTGATCGCAAACAGGAAAAGTTATCTTTGATATATATTGATGATGGGAACATATTTTTAAAAGCTATTGGGTTTATTTTGCTAGATGATATTGTATTAGGCTCATTGTATTCTCTGCTTAACGTTTTATGACAATCTAATAGAAAAAAGAAATTTCAAAGGGCTTTCCCACTTGTGGGGTTTTTCCCTGATCTTTGACCAAACCTAGTGTCTCTTGTTGATGTGTTGATTGTCTCCTTTATCATTGCATTTATTGTTCTATCTTCAATTATTTTTTATGATTGGAAAGATTAATTGATATTGAAAAAATTGTTAATTGAAGTATTGAATTGGGCTAAAAGTAATTGAAACAACATATAGCAGTGTGACAATTAACATGGTATTAGAGCTAAGGTGAAGGACAAGCCCAAAAGGAGACTAACATTGAAGCAATCATCTTTGGAAAGTTGGAGAGGCCTATCTAGTCAAGTCAAGATGTCTTCCTCCTTCTTCAGGAACATGAGAAGTTGGGTGACTCATCTAACTTTGCTGCATGGAAGATCAAGTTGGAGATCATATCTGATATCAATGATATTTTTGGAATACATTCAAGGAAAAGAGCTTGAACCTCCGAAGAATGCTTCCATTGCTGCCAAAAACAAGTATAAGAAGGGTTAGTTAAAAGAAAAGCAAATTATAGTTGATGGTTTACAAGATAATTTACTTGCATATGTTGGAAATTTGAGGAAGTCTAAGGACATGTATGATAAGATAGCTGGCATGTATGAAGTCTTACAATTTGAACAAAATCATCTCCTTGAAAGATCAACTCAAAGACACAAAGATGAACAAAGGAGAGTTTGTGCATTCCTACATTATGAGGATATCTCATCTTAGAGATTGTTAAATTGGAAACTAGGGCCAAACTCCATGTGGGTCAGCTTATTGATGGCAGTTGATATTTGTATTGGATCCCTCTCGTCGAGAGGTGTAGGATTGATCTAAAGATCATCCAATTCCGATAAGTATTTATGGAGATATGAATTTATTTTGATTATGGATTTATCATCTAGCTGACCAGCAACTTGAGTAGGCTCAAAAGCCAAAAAGACATGCCTATTCATCACCTACGTTTTAGTATAAATTGAAGAGGACTTGAGGTCATTTGGGCATACACATTCTTCATGTGTTCTTCGCTTCACGTTTTGGGTTTTTGGAGAAGGAGAGACACTAATGAAGGATGCCCTAAGATGATGCCCTAATTTACACGCTGGAAATGGACACAATTAGCCACAGATCAAGAAAGACATTTACATAATGAGGATATACACTGGTTAATACATCTAAACGCAATCTTGGAGACCTTATAATATATACACTGCTCATAGTGAATGATATACGTTGTTCATAGTGAATACATTGTGGATGTTATACACTGGTCATGAAGTTTTTCATGGTTATATATACGCTGGACATGAAGTTGTTCATGGTTATATATAGATACGCTGGTCATGAAGACTCATATGCAGTCAAGAGTGCCACAGTCATCAAGCCGTAGTGATGAAGAGGTAAGCCGTTGTACATCGCAGCCATGGTAATATGTTGTTCATGGTTATATGCAGTCTAGGGTTACGCGGGGCATAAGATTAATACGCAGGTCATCTATCTAGCCGCAGTAAGGGTAGGAACTTATATGTTGTAATGGAGTACATACGCACAGCATGAAGACAAGACAGTCAATGTGATGCCATCCAGAATCATTACACATTGTTCATGAATAAAGACAGTCAACGTGATGACATCCAGATTCAACGTAGTCAATGAAGAGTTCTTCAATGCAGCAATAGCTTCATATACCTAGGAATATATATATATAATAATATATATATATACGCGCAGTCAATATATATACACGCACAGCTTTCACACTCAGGTATACACGTAGTCACTCAGGCAATATATATACATGCAGTCAATATATATACACGCACAACTTTCACACTCAGGTATACATGTAGTCACTCAGGCAATATATATACACGCACAGTACACAGATATTCGTGGGAAGTAGGGAACCAAAACCGCAGGCATGTTACCTTAATACTCTGTTTACATAACTACAATCAAGATCTGGTGAGAACAAATCCTGATGGATCTATAGATATCACTAAGTCACGATCTCTTATAAAGAAATGAAAACAGATTACTGTAGATGACAGCGTGATTGTGTAGTTTGAGAGTGCATGGAGGATTTCAGAACTATAGACTAGCCACTTTGCTATGCTGCAAGCCATAGCAAGCAGCTAAGGCTGATGACAGCGTTATAGTGTTGCAGCATGATGATGCACAGGCAGCATGATGACGATGGTGCACAGGCAACATGATGATGATGATTCATATTAGCAGGGGTAGCATGATGATGATGATGCACAGGTAGCATGATGACGATGATTCATATTAGCAGGGGCAGCATGATGACGATGATTCATACTAGCAGGGCTAGCATAATGGTGATGATGCACAGGCAACATGATGACGATGATGCATGAACAGCATGATGTATGGACAGCATAGTATGATGCAGCATGATGGTGCTACACAGTAAGGTGTAGCAAATGGACAATGTGCAGCACTGTGATAGGTGAAGAAGTTACCTTAGAGAATCAGTTGAAGCAATATGTCTTCAACTGATCTCTGTAGATATCACAAGTCAAAGTATTGACTTCTATTGTAAATGTACTATCTCTCTCACTTTCTCTGTTGAACTTTGAAGAACATAAAAGAAGAATTGGTCAAGGTTTTCCCCACATTGTAGGGTTTGTCCCTGGCTAGTGTCACATCTTGTGCCCTCTTGTCTTGGCATGTCTTCTGCGATATATATTAATGTTCTATCTGCAGTTTATCTTAATGTTGATGTGATTGCTAACTGTGAAAATTTAAATAAATAACTCTAGCATAGAACATACCTAAAATTAACAGAGATCAATTGCAAAGAGTTAGGGAAACTATCCCTGACACGGAACTGGTGATCTTAACTCATAGAGGTCTCCCTCCCATTTGGGAAACTTTCCTTACTACCATAAGCAACAACAATGCCTTCCCATCATTTGATGAGATTGTTGAAAATCTCACTCAAGAAGAATCAAGGATAATATCAAGAGGAAGGATTCAAAAGCATGAAGAGGGAGAGCCTGCTGCATTTGTCACTCAAAACAAGAAGAAGGAAAAGGAGGTCCATCAAATTCAAGAAAGCCTCCACCTCAAGATGCAAATAGAAGGAATGATAGAACACCATCTCACATTGAATGCTACAATTGTCACAAGAAAGGTCATTATGCTCGAGATTACCTCGAGAAGAACAATGGTCCATGCTGCAACACTAGAAGCAACAACAACAGGTTTAATGATCAAAGAAGAAGAGATGACCAAAGGAATGATCGAGATGAAAGAAGAAGAGATGCTCCAAGTGACCATGAAGTAGATCGTCATCCTCAAAAGAAGTCAAGATACTCTAGGTATGAAAGCAATGTTGGCAAACACTCTGAATATATTCCTTTTTCTTCCCTTACTAGTTCCGCCCCTCCAAATTCATGGAATAGGTGTTTGGTTGATAGTGGGGCCACTCATCATTTCTTTGGGTATAAATAAGTTCTCTTTAATTTGGTAGAAAGGGATTCAAATTTGATAATTCTTGGAGACAACTCCACTCATCCTGTGAAAGGCTTTGCATCCTTCGAATTTCATTTGGATTCTGCGGAATTCATTGTGCTCCATGATGTGATGTATGTGCTAGGATTGAAGAAGTATTTGGTGTCAATATCTACTTTGGAAGACAATGGGATGAGGGTTGCCTTCATCAAGGGAAAGGTTCTTACTTGACATGTTGGATCACCTATGAGAGATGCATTTACATTGGGATCAATATATGAAGGACAAAAGAAACAAGTTGGAAGCCACGGGAAGAAAATTTATGTTTGTTGGATATTGTGAAAATTCCAAGGCATTTAGAATATATATATATATATATTCCTGGTCTAAGGAAGGTTGAAATTAGCAGGGATGTAACATTCGATGAAGATGTTGCCCTTGGAAAAGCAAGGGACCTTCTTCTACCTCCTCTTGGGAAGAAGAATGATGATATGGATATTTTAGATGGTCCTTTCGTGCCTAAATTCGAGATAGACATTGTTGATTGTGAAAAATCCAAAATTGGAATCCTATTGTAGCAACTGGTATTATTTCTTCTAACTGATAAATTAATCATTCAATTTATTTCCGGCAACATCAAAATGAATACGCTGTAGCCTTCACAAATAAAAATTGCAGAAAATAAAAGCGTTGGAACTGAGAAAATGCTAGCACACATAAAATTAACAATGTTGTTTTTGGACAAAAGTCCTCGGAAAAACCCAATGTGGGAAAATTGGTGTAGTAGATGAGGGTTTTATTTTACTATGTAGTAGTGAAAATATGATTACACTCTAGATGCTTGAAATTAGCAATCCACAGCAAGAAAAATCTGGGCAAAATTATTGAAGGACCCTTCCTCCACAAGCAATCCTGACACAATTTCTCTTCAGAAACTCATCCTCTTGGACCCTTTGTGTCAGTCTTTGTGCTACTATGCACATACCCTATGTTGTCGAGCCTTTGAACTACCTCTAATGAAGTTGTTATGTATGTCTATGTGTGGAAATTGCCTCTCCGACACTCTGGGACACCTCTGCCCAACCTCTGGAACTAAGAATGAATTTTCCTTAGCTAAATTGAACTACCAATCTGAAGCAACTGCGCAGTCCTCTATGTTGCCTCACTGGGAGTAATTCATCCCTCTTGCACCTGCCTCTCCAAATCTGGAAAAACTTCCTCCGGATCATTATCCCTGCCCCTCACTCACTACTTCGATCTCTGGTTGTTTGACAACTGACTACTACTACTCTGGAAATCAATCTGCCAAGGAAATCGAAATTCTAATGTTCTCAAGTGTCTTCTCTAAGTGCCCATCGAATTCCTCATATAATCCACTGTTGGAGCACTAACGACCAAGATTAAAACTTAATCGATGGCTAGAATCATCTTGGAATTGATCCATGTGAGTTTCTAGATGATTCTCACTTTGACTTAATTAATACTAATTAATCAACCAATTTTCCTAAATTTAGACTTAGGAAACATTAAAAAATTGGTTAATAATCTAATTAAGTCACTTCTAGCTGGAATGTCTAGAAACAATTTTTGGGTCTTGGAGATCTCATGTATTCTAGCTTCTCCACTAAATTTCGTAGCTAGAACACATCCAATGCGACAAAAACTAACACTCCCTCTTAGCAAGGAATGTGTTCTAATGTTGCACACCCTGCTACAACACTATGTTTATGTATCATCTTTTTCACGTTGTTGATGTATGGTTGTTGTTGCCCACCAACCACTGCGCAACTTTGATGCTGCATTTGTGCTGTTGTTGACACTGTTGTATTGCTACCAACTCTGCATTTGCACTGCAACTCCCTCTCATATGTTGTTGATGCAACTGCAACATCTGCAACTAAAAAGCATCCAAAATATTGAATCAACTATGTTCAGTATGATGCATCTGTCTCTCGAGTCTTGACTACTTCTAGCGACTGCACTGTCCACCAATGAACTTGTGCTACTGCTGACTCTGCATTGTGCTCCCTGGCACCTGACTGCTACTAGTCTGCGACTGTCACTTTGGTATTGACTACAACAACTGCCATTGATCCATCCTACTGAATATTTTGGGCCCCTGTAGCAAGGTATTGATCCATGTGGTGGACTCCTCAAGGACCCTGCCCAGTCCATATAGTTCTATGGGACTATAGTACCAAATCCCCCCACCTCACTCCTGGAGATATATCTGCGAACATCACGAAGTCTTCCTCCAACTTGGAGGAAAACCTGTCGATCTCTGCAGAAGCTGCTTGTTGGCCCTGCTCCTCCGACTTGTCCTTCTTCTTGAGAGGACACTGCATGCTGTAGTGATCGAGCTCACAACACCTGAAGCACTTGACCTTTGACAAGTCCTTCTTTCTCTGCTACCCTTGACGCTGACTAGGACCCTTTGATGTGAGGGCCACATTATCCTCCTCCTTCACCACCTTTGATCCATTGCTACTACTGCCACTGATGGAGCTCTTTAATAGAGCTTGCTTCAACTCCTCCTGTTGCAAGTCGGACCACATCCTGTCCCATTCTAGTAGCTTGTCTCTGCCCAATATTCTTTGGACAAATACTTTCCACTCATCAAAGATACTATTCAGTGCCAACCTCACTACCTTTGTTGGTTGAGGCACTGCCCCAACCACTGCAAGCTGGTCTCAAACCTCCTAGATCCTGGTGAGGAAGGGATCTATGCCTTCCCCTTTCTGCATCCTGATGCATCTCTTCTTCTCCTCCAAGAACATCTTTTGTTGCTCAGAAGTGCCCTGATATAGCGTTGCGAAAGCATCTCACATCTCTTTGGCATTATCCTTGCCAGCTATGTGTGAGACTATATGGCCCCAGGCTCCATCCAAGATCAACCGCTTTGCCTTTTCCATTTCCTATCTATATTCCTTTAGCTTATCCGCATCCTGGGGAACTGCCACAATACTGTCTATGTAGAACTTCAGGCCATATTCATCCAACAAGATTGACATCCTGGCCTTCCAAATGACATAGTTGGAGGAACCCTCGAACCTATCCTAATCTCTCAATCCAACTGTGGCCATCTCTAATCAAGTTGAAAACTCCCTATTTCCCTGTGCTTGGCTGTTGCTCTGTTATTCGTACTCCCTTATGGAATGTGTGGCTTTGCTCGTTGCTACTGCCAATCTGCAACTGGAAATTCGAACTTCCGGGACTCGAAGTTCCTTGAGGAAATTTTTCCCTCTGCTGTGTGTGCTTTTCTTTTCCACCCGACGTTGTTTTTTCTCTAGCAAACTGCTGCAAAACCCTATGCATCCAGCCATAAATTTTCCCAACAAAAAATTTGAGTTGCTCCCTCTGCCTCCTGAAATCACTCAATCTGGAAAGTCAAATTTTTCTACCTCTCTGCTCTAAAAAATCGAACTTCCTTAAGAAATTTGTCCTACCTAGCAATGGACTACGTTGCCCTTGGGAATTTTGGCCTGCTAGTCTTACTAAACAACAAAATTCCTTCTTTCACTTCTGAGCTCTCTCGCTGATCAGTCACACTCTTATATCATCTGAAAATTCCAAAATTGTAATCCTATTGCAGCAACTAGTATTATTTATTCTAAATGATAAATCAATTATTCAGTTTATTGCTACAACAACATCGAAATAAACACACTACAACCTTCACAAATAAAAACTGCGGAAAATAAAAGTGTTGGAACTGATAAAATACTAGCACACACATAAAATTAACACCGTGATTTTTGGACAAAAGTCCCCGGAAAAACCTAATGCATGAAAATCGGTGAAACAGATGATGTTTTTATCTTATTATGCAGCAGTGAAAATCTAAGTTCAATTTGGATGCCTAAAATTGGCAATCCATAGCAAGAAAAATATGGGCAAAATTATTGAAGGGAATTACCCTTCCTCCACAAGCAATCACGGTGCAACTTCTCTTCAAAAACTCGTCCTCCGAGACCCTCTGCGTCAACCTCTGCGCAGACCCTGTGAAGTCGAGCCTCTAAAATGCCTCTGATGAAGTCATTATGCCTCTCTGCTGAGGAAAACGCCTCTCCGACACTCTGGGACCTTTGCCCAACTTCTAGAACTGAGAAGGAATTTTCCTTAGCTAAATCGAACTACCAATCTAAAGAAACTACGCAGTCCTCTGTGCTACCTCACTGGGAATAATTTGGCCCTCTTGCTACTACCTCTCTGGATCTGGAAAGACTTCCTCTGGATCACTATGCCTACCCCTCAATCACTACTTCAATCTCTGGCTCTCTGATAGCTGACTGTTGCTACTCTTGATATTGATCTGCCAAGGAAATCAAATTTTTGATGTTCTCAAATGTCTTCTCCAATTTCCCATCGACTTCCTCTTATAATCCATTGCTGGAGCACCAACGGCCAAGATTAAATCTTAATCGATGGCTAGGATCATCTTGGAATCGATTTGTGTGAGTTTTAGATGATTCTCACCTTGACTTAATTAATATTGATTAATTAACCAGTTTTCCTAAGTTTAGTCTTAGGAAACATTAAACAATCGGCTAATAATCTAATTAAGTCACTTTTAGGTGGAATTTCCAAAAATGATTTATGAGCCTTGGAAATCTCATATATTCTAGTCTCTCCACCAAATTTTGTGGCTAGAACACATTCAATGCTACAAAAAGTAACATTGATGATCCCATGGATCCTATGGACCCCTCCGCCATGTGATCCTCCTGCGAGGAGGAGGCCACTTTGGCTCCTTGACACATTACAAGATGATGAGAGATGCATTCCCATTCGAAGATCATTAAGAGAAAGCAAAAAGCCATGCAAGTACTAGGGATATGTTGCAGCTATGAGCACTATGATTCAAGCGGAACCTCCCACCTTTGAAGAAGTCATGAAAGAAAATGTTTGGAAGGATGCTATGGCCAAAGTATATGAATCAATCATGAAAAATGGCGTATGGGATGTTGTGCCGAGACCAAAGGGGAAATCCGTGGTGACTTCAAAATGGCTATTCAAGATCAAGCATGGAGTTGATGGCAGCATTGAGAAATATAAAGCAAGGTTTGTGGCCCGAGGATTCTCCAAAAAAGAGAAAGAAGATTATGACGACACTAGCACCTGTGACTTGATATACAACCATTCGTTCAATAGTTTTCCTTGCCACAAATCAAGGATGGACCCTTCATCAGATGGACGTGAAGACTGCATTCCTCCATGGTATGTTACAGGAAGAAGTGTACATTGAGCAACCACAAGGATTTGAAGTAGAGGATCGAAAGACAGATATTTGCAAGTTGAAGAAGGCATTGTATGGTTTGAAGCAAGCCCCCAGAGCATGGTACGCCTGCATAGATAGTTATATGGTGAAGTTGGGATTCACAAGAAGCAGTGTTGATCCCAACCTCTACTTCAAGGTAATCCAACGTATGTCATTGATTTTGGTTTTATATGTTGATGATCTATTCTTGACAAGTAGTGAACCCCTGATGATCGAGTGTAAGAGGGAGCTAGCCTCTAAATTCGAGATGAAAGACCTTGGACTCATGCACTACTTTCTAGGCCTTGAGGTGTGGCAAAGGCCTGATAAGATTTTTCTTTCACAAGGAAAATATGTCGTAAAGTTGTTGGAGAGATTTGGGATGACAAAATGCAAGTACTTTCCTACACCGATGGAAATGAACTTCAAGAAGTTATGTGAAGTTGTTGGACCCAATTCGGCAAATCCATCCAAGTATAGACAGTTGATTGGGGCTCTAATGTTCATAGTGAACACTCATCTGGACATATGCTATGCAATGAACATGTTAAGTCAATTCATGACCGAGCCTCTCCATGCACATTCAATCATTGCCAAACACATTTTGTGATATTTGCATGTGACGATCACACTTGGTCTGAGATATTCTATCGAAGATGTTCGAATTCATGGATACTCTGATGCTGACTGGGCAGGAAATGTTGTTGAAAGGAAGAATACATCTAGATGTTGTTTTAACCTTGGATCTACCATGATATCTTGGATGAGTAGGCAGCATAATTTCGTAGAACTGAGTATCGCCAAGGCAGAGTACGTTTCCGCTAGCATGGCTAGCTGCGAAGCAGTTTGACTAACGAAGCTCTTTGGAGAGCTATTTGAGCAGGCCTTAGACACTATAGTGATATATTGCGACAACAAGAGTGGGATTCGTTTGCCAAAGAATCTCGTATTTCATGACAAGTCCAAACACATAGAGATTCGATACCATTACATTCGAGAGATGGTGCAGAGAGGAGCCGTTAGACTCCATCATATATCGACAAATGAGCATATTGCAAATCCTCTTACCAAGGCTTTGCTAAGAGGGAAGTTGGTCTTCAAAGAAGAGCTTGGACTGATGGATGTGACCCCTCCTAATAAAGGGCATCACTAATCAAGAAGACTAAGCCAAATCTTCCCCCCTGTCTGAGCTCCTAGGGTGAGAAATTGAGATAGAGGACTCCTAGGGTTGAGGGACCTATGGACAATAGGGTCGTAGATGTTGTTCCCCTATCTATTACCCATAGGGTTGGAGATGTTATCCGCCTATCTTGGTCTTTACAGAGTATACCCCAGTTGGCATCATACCCACAAGTTAGGCTTGTTGGGATTACCGCTCCTTGTTTGGCCAATAGGTTAAGAGTGTACTTCGGGTTGTACAACCCAAGCTGATTATGATGCAAGTGTTCTACCACATGACTGTTGAGGGTCATTGTTGGGAAGATCAGTGGGCAATAGTATGGGTTGATATGTGCTCCCCTATATCACCTATTGCTCTATATGGAGTTGTAAATGTTTAGCTCCCCCATGAGAATCCGGGTTGAGATGTGCTCCTCGATGTAGTTTGAGGTTAAGATATGCTTCCTGATATTGTTTTCAAATTGAGATGTGCTCTCTAACGTTATAGAGGGTGGAAGCTAATGCTCCCCGATTCTTCTTCTTTAGATTCGAAAATGTTTCAGCAAATAGAGTTGAGACATTAGGATACACATGACATGATGTAGTTGGAATTTCTCCCTAACTAAGAGGAAGTGTTAATTATGGTAGCTCAGTGACAAATTCCAACATGGGACTAGTTTACTGTTTTTTAGAGGACCAATTTTGACTATTGAAGCACTCAAATCAGATAAGGGAAAGTGAACTTATGACTAAAAGCCCACATGTGCACATTTGGACAGGTCAGCCCTAACAAGAAATTGGTCACCCTTGGAAGCCTATAAATACAAGTGACCTCAATCTCATTTGGATATCACCAAGCATCTTCTTCTTCTCTTATTCATTAATTGGTTTGCACAGGTCTGAGGTTGGGTCGAGGAAATTGCTTCGCACAGGTCCGAGATTACAGGGTTCGAAGCTCACATGTGTTTCTAGGGTTTTGGGTCACAATGGTAGGTTTGTCAAAAGCAATTTTCGATTATAGTTGCAGGCTTGCATGCTCAAGGGAGCAACTCGAAGCTCTCAGTCGCATGCATGACTTTTCCTCCATGTCACTGGAAATTAGGGCAAAAATTTGACATTTGACCACAGCGGACAGCAGACAGGAAAAGTTGTCTTTGATATATATTGATGTCGGGAACATATTTTTTAATGTTATTGGGTTAATTTTGTTGGATGATATTGTATTGGGCTCATTGTACTTTTTGCTGAAAATTTTATGACAATCTAATAAAACAAGAATTTTCAAAGGGAAACCCCCTTGTGGGGTTTTTCCTTGATCTTTGACCAAACCTGGTGTCTCTTGTTGATGTGTTGATTGTCTCTTTTATCATACCATTTATTGTTCTATCTTCAGTTACTATTGATGATTGGAAAGATTAATTGTTGTTGAAAAGATTGCTAATTGAAGTATTGGATTGGGCTAAAAGTAATTGAAACAGCATAGAGCAGTGTGAAAATTAATAGTTTTCCACTTTTAGAACACTTGAATTTTCTTATATCTTGTTGATGCATTTTCAACGCTTTGGTCCTAGGAGCGCCTTGATATTGAAGAGACAATGGTTTTTTTTTTTTAATGACTATTATGTCTACCTTCAGTTTATCATTAGTTTGTAGCATGTTCATACATTGCCTATATTCAATGTTGCTCTTAGTGATTAAGTTTGGCCATTCCTTTTTTCAAATCTTAATTGATATGTTATTATTTCATGTCATTGTTATTAGATGATGGAAGTTCTTAAATTTACCCAATTGCTTCTCGTTTCCATGAAAATTTACCAAACATGCATTTTGTAGCATTTGATGAATGTAAACTTTGGGTTGAAATTATACATGTAAAAGCTATAATCTTATTTTTCCAAAATTTCAAGTTCCGTTACTCCTAATATGAGAATTAGAGACTATTTGTTTGTGAATGCTAGATATGAAGATTTTACATATTGTCCTTCATTGTCAATTCAACACACATTATAGAAGAATCGTACTTAGATTAGCATATTATGTTTGCAGGAACTTCTTGGAGCTTCAATAGAATTAGAGACTATTTTTTGTGAATGCTAGATATGAAAATTTTACATATTGTGCTTCATTGTCGATTTTGCACACATTATAGAAGAATCGTGCTTATATTAGCATATTATGTTTGCAGGAACTTCTTGGAGCTTCAATGCTATTTGTTGCCTTTGGAGTAATTGCAATTTTGGCATTATTGTTTGTTATCTTCTATGTTCCAGAGACAAAAGGGTTGAGTTTGGAAGAAATAGAATCAAAGATTTTGAAATGAGTTCTATGGAGATCTTCGATCTCTTTTGATAATGCAGATCCAAGGGGCAATTTTTTCCAATGGAAATGTAAACCTAAGTTTTGAATGGCCTAAGTTGTTGCGTCTATGCTCCTTTATGAAAACATATGCTAACCTAAAACAGACCAATATTTTCCTTTTATAATGATTGTAAATATATTTTATATTATATTTAAGCTTCCATCTAGTCATATGATATTTCAAATATCAACATGGCTTTTCTGGTTGGTGAAGTAGGGATGGTGATATTCCCCATCATGATTCAATTCCTAAGTATGTGGTAGCCACTTGTAGGCTGTTATGGCCCTGTAAGTGAGCTCAATCTGGTGATGGACAAAATTCCTAGCCTTAATGCCAATGATTTCCGACTTCAATGTTGATTGGGCGACACTAATAGTCAAAGGAAGTGTATTAAAAAGAGAGAGATTTGAAATGAAACATGTGCTAGAACTTTAAAAACAAAAAACAAAAAATTACTTAAGATATTACTCGTAAGTTTGTCCTAAACTTTAACAGCATTTTGTAGCCTCGTCACATGATAGCTACATTTTATTTTCAAAACTATGAGATCATGTAAGTGGAAATACTTCCCCCCAATTACTTTTCCCATTCTTTTTCTAACATTCTAATTTGATATATTGCGATTTTATGTCATTTGATGTTATGATCGAGTCTTGAAAACTGTCCTAAGTGTTTCTTGTTCCAATGAAATATCATGAGAAAATTAATATTTCAGCCAATGCATAGAATACTATCTGTTTTATTGGATTTTTCAGTTTTTATATTTTACACACAATTTAGAAACCATTTTGTCAGGCATGTTGGATGTGCAAACCCTAAGGCCAAATATATTTAATATTTTTTTTTTTAAATTAATATTGCAACTAAAATATGTCAAATTTGGTTAACTTGCACTCGCATTTTTAGATTAAAATCCAAAAGATCGGTATTAGTGATGCCAATTTCACCTCACCAACCCTCTCAACAATTTAGGTTGGATCTTCTCGAACCTACGGGGCCTTCCTTAAGGTAGTATTGCTAAAGGTTAGGCGATAAGGGCTTAAGGTGAAATGAAGAGTAATTTTAGCAAAACAAGTGTAGTGGTATAGATATAAAAAAGTTGATGGGAGGAGTAAAACGAGTACCAAATCCATTGGGCAAATGGAGGCAAGAATCAATTACCAAGGGTAATAGCTATGGGTTTGAAAATGAACTTAGCCTTAATAAAATATCTACAAACCATTTATATTGATGTTTGTTGATGCAAAAAATTACATGTGAGAATTATTGATGAAGAAAACCAACATTACATACATGAATAGATATCTACAAGTTGACAACATAAACATAGCAGCAAATTCAAATTAAGATAATGCATGCCATACCACATAACTAACCATAGATACAAAGATAAATAATAGGGGAATGAAGCATAAAGAAAGTCTTTTTAGTAAGATAATTGTCTTTTTAGTTAGGAATACAAGTTACCCACAGTGTTTCAACCATTCAAACTTCCTTTATGGAACTTACCTTCAACATTGGTACTCAATAATATCAACAACAACATATGCGATAAATGTAAAAAGCTTGTACCATTCCATTACCTTAAATATTTTCAACAAAAGCTCAAAGAAGAGTGCTCTCCAATTCCGCACATACTTTCAAATGGACCCTTATATAGGTTTGATCTCAAATCCTTTTACAATAAGCAAATAATTGTTTTCCTAGATCCATTAGTTCTCCAAGGAACACATTAAAATATTACATTTCTAACCTCATCAACAAACTGCTTACTAAAAGTAGAAGTCAAATGTTAAGATCCTCTTTCCTCTCCTAAAAGAAACACTAAAATAATCATCCTCCATAAAGAAAGCAATATAATAATGTTTTTGTTTGACTAACTTTATAAGAAATTTCAATAGTTATAAAATAATGAGTTGGTTAACAACTTCCAAAAATAGTCAAGAATGTAACAATCTCATCAATGAGATTAATCAACATCAATAGATGCTCCAAAGGCTTCCATAATGTTGAATTTTGTAACTATGGATGGTCTTCATAATGTATATTTTGGCTCTTGATGTATTTATATTGATTATTATAAAGCATGTTCTTCATGTTAGAGTCAAAAGAAAAATATATTTTTTAGTCATGTCCATTTGGACTTTCTAAAAGAAAAAAAATTTGAATTTTTGAAATTGAATTTTTGGCCCCAAAGTTAGTCTAGTCGACCTCCCTCCAAGTCAAGTTGGCCCAAGCAGAAGACACCCATTCGACCTAGTAGAACACTATATAAAGATAGTTCGACCTCCTCCACAAGGCAACAATTCGACCTTTTTAAGCAAGAATGTTCAGGGCATCTAAGTGAAGGACAAGGAGGACGAAAAAGGAAAAATTCATCTCTTTCTCTCTCTCTAGTTCGCACATGTGAAAGGACACTCTCCAGTTCACATTTTTTTCTAAGCAGTTTTAGGGTTGAAATTTTCTTGGCAGATTACAGGGCCGAAATTTTGGGTTTCCAGGGATTTATTGGAAGGTTGAAATTCAGCCTAGTGAAAATCAAAAGGCAGAGTTGTTGGATCAAATTGGAGGCTTGGCTTGGACGTTGTTGACTAGGTTTGACCATAGATTTGTTGAAGGTCAGTTTGACCTAGTTATTGGCTAGAAGTCTAGGTGTGTCTCTTGTTGAAAAGAAGAATTTCTCTATTGAAAAGGTTGTTGGGTTTTCCCCCTTAGTAGGTTTTCCCATGGTAAAACTTGTGCTCTCTTTGTGCTTTTTGATCTCTATCATTCTAGTGCTTTTATGTGATTGAATATCGAAAGTATAATTGTTTAATGATTTACTGGAAAAATAAAAAAATATCAACATCATTAGAAGTAATTATCATTTTTCAGAAGTATTGTGCTTGTATCTATTGCACTTGAAAAATCAAGTTATCAACATGGGATCAAAGCTTTGGTGAAGGAAGGAACACTGAGATCACTCTCGAAGAACTCATACATTGAGATCACTATCGTTGAGTCCTTCTTGTTGATCTAGTTCAATGGCTTCTTCTATGAAATCAGAGAACAAGTTAGAAGGGTTTCAAATTTCGAAGCTTGGAAAACTAGGATTGATCTTATTCTTGCAAAGAATAAAGTTTTGGATATTGTAAAAGGCAAGGTTGTATAACTAGCAAATAATGCAAGAAAAGCGAATTTCAAGGAGGATGATATCACTACCATGAGTCTTATTGTGGATTCCATTAAAGATCACCCAATCCCCTATATTGCAAAGCTTGAAACTTCAAATGCGATGTATGACGCCCTAACTAGTCTATTCACAGTCAACAACATTGGTCGAGTCATGAGTTTAATGTTAGTTTTTGGTAGCGTCGGAAGTGCTCTAACCTTGAAAATTGGTGGAGAGACTGAGGCATGTGATTTCAAAAGAACCCAGAAACCATTTGGTGAAATTCCACCCGGATTGTATTTTATTAAAATAGTTAATATTTTTAATGGGGTTCGTAGGTCTAAACTTTGGGAAATTAAAATATTAACAGGTATTAATCAAAATATGGGTGAGAATGATCTAGAAGGTAGATCAAGTCATGTTTTAATCTTAGCCATTGATTAGAGACTTAATCTCGACCGTTGAAAACTCGACAGGAAAAGTATAAAATGGAGGCTTGGGGTTCATTTGGAAATACACAGAGAGATTGAGAAAATTGATTTTTTGAGGTGAGAAGTTTTCAGGAGGAAAATAGATTGGGGAGATATTACAGCTGAGGGGCAGTGAGAATCCAGAAGGAATTTCCAAATAACACTGACAGAGAGGCAGAGAGAGTTTACAGAGAGGCAGCACAAAAGCTGAGAGAGTTGACGTTGGGCCAATCTAGATCGACGCAGTCCTAACACAGAGCCAAAAGGGCCAATGCAAAGCAGAAAAGTTGCCTATCACGCAGAATCCAGAACTGTCGGAATAGTGGAACTGTCGGAATTGTCAAGAATTGTTGGGACTGCTGGGAACTGTCGGAATTGTCGAGAACTGTTGGGACTGCTGGGAACTATCGGAATAGACGGGAGAGTTGACGCAGAGGTGTAGAGGGCAGAGAAGATGATGCAAAGCCGATGCAAAAATAGTTGGGTTTAGCCAGTCTTGTGTCAAATCAGTGGAAATTCTACCGGGTGAACTGAAGTAAAACCCACTCATATTCTTAGCCAGTTTTCTCTGTAAAGGTTTGCTATATGAGCATCCTAGATTTGTATTAAGATATTTCTCCTGCATAATAATAAACCCTCAGAACTGTTGCACCGGTTTTCCTGCATTGGGTTTTTCCAGGGACTATTATGTCGAAAAGCAAGTGTGTCCTATGTATCTTGTTTTTTGCTCTGTTTTCTATTTCATGAGATCAAATATTTAATTAGATTAGGCTGCAGAAGTAATTTATTTCAGTATTCAGAAGAATAACTTAGTTAATGCATGTTAAAAATCAAGTAGGTGAAGTAGATTCAAAATTGTTGCATTAGGGGTTCCTTCGAGTGTAGGAATTTTCACATGGTATCAGAGCAAGGTTTTGAAACAGAAAGAGAAAATCAAGTGTTGAGCAATGGGGCTGAAAGCTGCACTTGGCAGCAATTCGAATCCCCTTGAAGGGATTGCATAGTCCTTGTCGGGAAGCAGATCTAAGGAAATCTCTCTCTTAGTGAGACATCAGAGTTACGATTTCCAATTTGGGACTTTACAGAGGCATAGGGAGTGACATAGAGCCTCAGCACAGTGCTTGAAGGGTGCAGTTTCTACTGAGGTGGAAATCAGCTAGAAAAGAACGAAGACAGGTAAATGGGGAATTTTCTCCTCAAAGAACTTTCTACCAGAAAGTTCGAATTTCTCACTTGCTTAGCAGTGATAAGTAGTGACTAGAGGATTCAGTTCGACAATTGGGAGAGATGGCATCACATAGGCTTAGAGATCATGACAAGTTGGAAGGTGCTTCCAACCATATAATATGGAAGACCAAAATCTTAGTTGTTCTGGAGGAATATGATCTAGAGTCCTAATCAAAAGTGTTGTAGTTGTTCCTATAGACAATGATCAAAAGAAGAACTACAAATCCCAGCAAGGGAAGGCAAAGAGGCTCATTCTCGATGGAGTTCGAGATCATGTGGTATCACACTTGTAGGGCAAGGATACAACTCAAGAGATGTGGGAAGCCTTGTCTTCTCTATATGAAGGCTCTTCCGAACAACGAAAGATGTATTTGGAGCAGAAGTTACAACAGACTTTGATGCAGAAAGGAGAAGGGGTGAACCTCTATCTTTAGCATCTTCATGACACTAGAGACCAGCTTGCTACAGTGGGGTCCACTCCTCAGCCAATCACGATGGTGAGGATATCCCTGAATGGAGTCTCGAATGAATGGCAAGTTTTCATCGAAAGCATATTAGGCAGAGAAAAATTACCTTCATGGGAGGAGATGTGGGCGACTCTTCAACAAGAGGAGTTAAGGAGGGACCTAGTGAAGGTCAACCTCAATGGCAGCGGTGTGAGTGGCAAAAATATGAACGAGGAGGAGGAGGAAAACACAACTCTAGCATCGAAGAGACAACAGAAGTCGAAGCGAAAGAAGGACATTTCGAAGGTGAAATGTTTCAGTTATGGCAAGATGGGCCACTATGCATCCCAGTGTCCTTTGAAGAAAAAAGATAAGGATGAGAAACATGATCCTGAGGCTTCTTCAGCAAAGATTGACGAGGATGAGTTTGCCATGAGTGCCCACACATCTCCAGGAGGGAGATAGGGCGATATTGAGTTGTAGTCGGGAGAACTACATGTGGGCGAGTTCTTGAGGAGTCCATCTCTTGGATCAATTCCTTGCTACAGAAGCCCAAGGTTCAGCAGTAGCAATATGGACTTAGTGTCAGATGATGCAGTGGAGTGTTTGGAGGACAGATGCAGTAGCTGGGGACTAGACACTGATTAGCGCAAAGCAAGTCTGGTAGCAGTGCAGGAGTCAACAACTGTTAGATTCCAACATTCATTGTATTATGTTGAACACAGTTAAGTTCAAGTAATTTTGGATGTTTTTCAGTTGCTTCTCTCAACTATTGAGTTGTAGTATGGATGCAGTGTTAGCGCAGAGCAAGTTTGGCAGCGGTGCAGGAGTCAACAGTTGTTAGATTCCAACATTCATTGTATTATGTTGAACATAGTTAAGTTCAACTAATTTTGGATGTTTTTCAGTTGCTTCTCTCAGATATTGAGTTGTAGTATGGACGCAGTGTTAGTAGTGGCAGTGCTAGCAGCATAGAAAATGCAACGTTTGAGAGGGAGCTATAGTACATATGCAGCAGTGGCAGCGGTAGTGTCATGGGCAGCGACAGAGTGTTGGTGGTAGTAGCAGTGCAGAAAGGAGGTGCTTCATAATGGTGCTTCAAGACATATGACCGGAGATTATGGCAATCTCACTGGGATGATGGAAAGAATATCAACACAAAGGGTAGAGCTTAGAGATAAACATGGCTATGTAGCAAAGGAATTGGAAAGACATCCATAGAACTAGAATGTGGTAACAATGTTCATCTCAACAATGTGTTATATGTGTTAGGTTTGAGAAAGAATTTAGTCTTTATTTCATGTTTAGAAGATAAAGGAGATAGAGTAGCATTTGTTGATGGAAAAGTACTTGTATGGCCCAAGAGCTCTAGTATAGATGATGCTAGAATTATTGGAATTCGTGAAGGAAGATTGTATAGCCTCTTGGGTCAACAAACTCAAGCGTTAGTACATGAGAAATCAATCCATGTGAACTATGGCATAGGATACATGGTCAACTTCTTTACAGATCCTTGCTTTAAGTTAAAAGGTTTCAGGTGTTCCCAAATTGAAAATAGAACATGAAGGTGTATGCAAAGGTTGCACACTTGGAAAGAATATCAAGAAGTCATTTTCAAGAAGTGATAGTAGATCCAAATAAATATTGGATCTGATTCATTTTGATATATGTGGTCCTATGTTAGTGATATCACTTGGAGGTTCATTATTCTATGTAACATTTATTGATGACTTCTCTCATAAGACATGGATCTATCTCATGAAAACCAAGGATGAAGTCTTCACCAAGTTGAATAAATAATTCAAGGCTAAAGTAGAGAACTTGACAGGAAAGAGGATCAAGATACTAAGATCTGACAATGGAGGAGAATACACTTTGAAAGAACTTGTTGTCTTCTGTAGAAAAGTTGGGATTAAAAGGGAGTTGATTGTCCCCTATAATCCTCAACATAATGGAGTGGCAGAAAGAAAGAACAAGTCCATTGAAGAATATGTCAAGGCTATAATGCATGATCAACATTTACCTATGTTCTTATGGGGAGAAGCATCATTAACAGTTGTATATATTTAGAATAGAAGTCCTCATCAAATTCTGGAAGATTTGACTCTTGAATAAGCGTTCACTGGACATAAACCAAAGGTTGGACATTTGAGAATCTTTCGCTCCCCAGTTTATATCCATGTTCCTAAGGATGAAAGAAAGAAGTTGAAACCTTTAGGAAGGAAAGGAATATTTTTTGGTTATAATGAATCGTCAAAGGATTATATAATCTACATTCTATAACAACGATGGATTGAAGTCATCCAAGACATTACCTTTGATGAGAAGGTTGCATATTGCAAGTTTAAATAAGTTTCAATGGACTCCAATGATGAGGAAAAACATGAGGCTTCTAAAGAAGAAAGTTTAAATTCTACATAACATCCTAAAGAGCCAGAATGGCCTTGTGAACCTGTAGAACCAGTTGTTGTTCCTAAGATCAAGAAGAGATCGACTTGGACTATATCTACATTGGAAGAACCAGGAGGTTATGAAGCTCTTATGACTAATCTCATTTATGCAAAACCTTCCACTTATGAAGAAGCAGCTAGCCAGCAAGTATGGAAGGATGTTATGATTGAAGAATACCAAACCATCATGAAGAATGATGTATGGGAGATTGTGTCGATTCCTGAATGGAAGTCAATGGTGACTTCCAAACGGATATATAAGATCAAGCATGTAGCAGATGGAAGGATTGACAAATACAAAGTGCAATTTGTAGCTAGAAGTTTCTCCAAGAAAGAGGAAGGGGACTATGATGAGACATTTGCTGTAATTACTAGCTACACCTCTATTAGATCTATTATTTATCTTATTTCTTCGTTGGGTTGGAGTTTACATTAGATGGATGTAAAGGGTACTTTCCTCAATGGTGTAATTGAGGAACAAGTTTATGTAAAGCATCCTCAAGGTTTTGAGGTGCACGAGAAGGAGTCTCATGTTTGCAGGTTGAAAAGGGCCTTATATGGATTTGAGCAAGCTCCAAGAGCTTGGTATGCTCAAATTGATAGCTACTTGACGAGTCTTAGATTTACCAAGAGTGATGCTAATCTAAGCCTCTATTTTAAGGTTATGAAGAATGTACCTGTGGTTTTATTACTATATGTTGACTTGTTTTTTATAGCGTTGAGTCTTGAGTCTCTCATTATTTAGTGTAAGAAGCAGTTGGCCTCTGAGTTTGACATGAAGGATCTTGGTTTGATGCATTATTATTTGGGACTTTAATTATGGAAAAATCTTAGCAAAATATTCCTTGGTCAAGGAAAGTATGTTATCAGGACCCTTCAGAAGTTTGGCATGATGGACTGTAAATCCATGGCAACTCCCATGGTGACTAATTTGCAGGAGTTGAGAGACTTTGAGTCCAACTTGGTAGGTCCATCCATGTACTAGCAATTGATTGGCTTGTTGATGTATTTAGTTAATACCAAGCTTGACATTTGCTCTGCAATGAACACTTTGAACTAGCTTCAGGTGGAACCAAGACATGAGCATTGGATTGCAACAAAGCACATTTTGAGATATCAACGCGGTACTGTAAATTATGGCTTGAGATATGTCTCAAATGGTGATATACAGTTGTAGGCATATACAGATTATGACTAGGTAGGGAGTGCAAATGACAAGAAGAATACTTAAGGAGTATGCTTCAATTTCGACTCTACTATGATATTTTGGATGAGCAGGAAGCATAAATCTATCACACTCAGCACTGTAGAAGCAGAGTATATCGTAGTCAATGAATCTTGTACTGATTAATGTGGATTTGGAAGTTGTTTGCAGGATTGTTCGACTAGAAGATGGAATGAACCATGATATATTGTGACAGTCAAGGATGTATGAAGCTTTCATAGAATCTCATGTTTTATGATAGGTCAAAGCACATTGAAACCAAGTACCACTACATTTGTGACATGTTGTCAAAGAGAGTAGTAAGGCTTGAGTACATCTCCACTAATGAGTATACAACAGATATTTTGATGAAACCTCTATCTAGAATGAAGTTCATATACTTCAGGTATAAGTTGGGTCTTGTGGATATTACCCCTCTTGTTGAGAGGGAGCGTTGATATGATAGCATCATGGAAATTCATTCTCCCTATGTCAAAGTTGTTGACCAGTTGGGGAGAATGGTCTCGCACAGGATAGTTGTTCTCCCTTTGTCAAAGGTGTTAACCATTTTGGAATTTCTAATTCTAACTTATTAGAAATTCTTCCTACACTATCTGGTTTATTTCACCTAGTTGTTTAATTACTTAACAAGCTATTTAACCATATAAATATTGAAAATAGACATAAGTACAGTCTCAACATCTACAGATCATCAACTGAAAGAAAACAAGCACACAAGTGACACCATTATTTTTGGACAAATGTCCCCAGAAAACCCCAATGCGGGAAAACTGGTGCAACTATTTTGAGGGTTATATTATTATGCAGTCTTTCTGAGTACAACAAGGTGCCTAACTAGCTCACCCGACAGCGAAAAATACATGGCAGAAATACCTTTATATTCGGAAATAGGTATTCAGAAAACCTGTCCCACAAAACCCTCTCAGGCACAACTAAAGCTCGACATTAGCCCTTCTGGCCACTGCGTCAGCCTCCTATTGACCTGCGTTAGCCCCAGGGCCCTCTGCATCACTCCATTATCCTCTACGTGGATGGCGCAGTCCCTCTGGCCTTTGTGCTGTCTCTGCTGGGCTCTATGTAGCTTGGACTAGCTGTTGCTCTCACTCTCTCTGATCCCGCGTTGGTCTCTCAGTGATATCTTTGCCTTTCTGCCCCGTACTCACTGCCCCTCATGCTGATCATTGATTCAACTTTGCTTACCAACCCCGCTCTAGCAAAATGAATGATTGATCACTCTTGTGTGTTCTCCAACTAACCCTCAAGCCTCTTCTTACACTTTTTTCATTAGTCCTTCAACGATCGAGATTAAATCTCTAATCAATAGCTAAGATTAGATTTGGTTTGATCCATGACTTTTGGAACCTCTTAATCCAATTTTATATTAATACCCATTAATATTTTATTTTCCTTAGTTTAGACTTAGGAACTCCATTAAACATATTAATTATTTTAATATCTCCCAAACCAAGTACAAGCTGTCCTATTGTCGCATAAAGTGTCTAGGCACCACAACAACGCTCAGAGTAAGGGTTGACACTCTTGATCCTTACTCATCTGTTTAGACTCTCTCCTAAGCAAGTCAAGGGGGGTAGTCCCTAAGGTAAATGGATAAGAAAGCTTGTGGATCACAGGCTCTAGGAGATTTTAATGATGGACAACTTGATGAATCTAAAGCAAGTCTCGATCAATTAAGATGGATAGTTTAAAATGAGACACAATCGCAAGATATAAATTACTACAGACCAGTGCTTTTTATATTGAATTAACCATAGACTAAGTAATAACAAGTCGTCCAGAACAATTTGCAAATGTGATGAATAATGACAATCATGGATGATTAAAAGTAAACTACTCAAAACTTTAACATGTAAGAGATTCCAAATTTAAAATGATTTTCATTAATTGCCCAAATCTAGATTCAATTAACTTTCTCCAATAATCAATATGATTTAAAACATTTGTAACACCATGACCATAGAAAAATTACTTACCATGAAAAGAAACCAAGGAATTTTAGATAAATAGTTTAATTATTCCTTAGATGAATGCTTTAATGTGAAAGATGAATATACCAAAGGGGCAATAAATCGAATTTTTAATGGGCCATAGGCCATATTAAAAATTATTAATGTTTAAATATAATTCCTTTCATTTACTTTAGTTTATTTCATTTTTAGAATTTGTATAATTTTTTTTTATTTTGTAAAAAAATAAAGATCAAAATATATTAAAAAAATCAAGTGTCATAAAAAAGCATTTTTTGATTTTTAAGAATTTTCTAATGTTTTGAATTTTTAAATATTTAGATTTAAGTTTTAGAATTTTAAAATAAAAATCATAAATTACAAAAAAGTAAAAGCAAAATGAAAATGAATCAAGTCAAAATTGAAAAAGATCAAAAACAAAATCGAATTGTTAAAAAAAAAAAAAAAGGTACAACCCTAACTATTAAAGCATGCAAACAAAATAAAGTTATGGAGAAAGTTGTATTTCTCTATCGTGTGCAGGATAGTAGTAGTGAAGACTGCGAGAAGGGAAAGCAGGGAGCCACGGGATCGCGGGTTTGCATGCAGGTAATGAACACTGTGGAAAAAGAGGATGGCAACGAAAAGGAAAGAAATGCGATGGAAAAGGGAAATTGACAACAGTGAGGAGGAGACGCGGATATATGGGCAGCAGATTGAAGGGCTATAGTTGAAGGTCGAGGAGCGGACGGATGGTTGTGTGAGGGTTCTAAGCAAGGAAGAAGATGGGTAAGCGATGGAAGGAGTGAAACTGTTGTTGCGGGTTGATGGGGAAGTAGCAAATGAGGATTTAAGCAACACACAAATGAGCGCAGATGGGAAGCAAAGAGAAAAAGGTGCGATGGACTGGACCAAGGAAGAGTGATGGAGTTCTGAGGATGGAGGGAGAAACATATAGAGGAGAGGGCGGATTCGATGGAGCTGTAGTGAACGGTTTGAGGCAACATGCAGCAAGGGAAAGGAGAAACAGAAGACTGCGAGCAGGGTATGAGAGGTATCCACAGCAGAAATGTTTTTAAATCAAAACTCCACAGTGCAATCCACAAACTAGGCAACAAATCAAAGAAATGAGCCCTCAAACTGGTGGTCCAGAAACCCTTAAAAATTTTCCGAAAATTTTAATTAAAATGTCAAATTTATTTGCTTCAAATTTAACCCCAATACCCTCACAAAATTTCCAGATTTAAAAAACTAAATAAATAAATAAACAAAACCCTGAACTACAAAATCTTTTGAATAATCTCCCTATAAAATTATGCAAATAAAAACCCCAGAGATCCAGATCTTACCCTCCAGGGCCTAGATCTGGGCTCTACATAGTTTTCTTCTTCAAATATGTAGCTGCAAGACAACAAGAAACATTCAAACGATATGTACCATGACCCGAAAAACTAAAACCCAAAAAACTTAAGTCATAAAACTAAAAATAATTACAGATCTATGTACATGAATGACAAATCTATCAAATCTAGGGAGTGTGAGTCCAACTCCGCTCCCAAATTTAATAATATGAGGCTCTCAATAGCTAGATTTATCGATTTAGCACAAAAAAAAACTGAATTTTAAAGGAGGTGTTGAGCTCAAAACCCTCCATGCATCACTTGTAAAAAATATCTTATGATAAGCCCGGAATCAAATTAAGTTGGGCTCTTCAGAAAACGTGAATTGGGAGTTGGCTGGTCCAACCGAAAACTTCCTCGAACGCTTGATGATCTAAAAATCAGATATTTCCTACAAAACTCAATTCAACCTTCAACATAGAACGAGAAAATGATAATAAAATTTAGATAAATAGAGATACCTACTATTATATTCAAAACTTAAATTATCATTTAAACCCCAATGACTGAGCAAGATACATGTACTCAAATCACTCTTCAGAAGCTATTATTAATGGCTAGAAAAAAATTACACATGAAAAACGATACATCTTACAATATTTCCATGAAGAGTAACACCGATAAAAATTAACCTTAAAGTCTTCCTCGATTATCCGAAAAAATTTACACAAGAGATTTTCGCTTAGCATGTGATCAAAATATTAGATCCATCAACTAACAAATGACCTCCTATTCAAAGATAAATCTTCCAACGGCTAGTTCGAATGATCCGTCAAAAAAATCTCGACTGTCGATGAGAATTAAAATTTCTTTTAATCTAATCCGTCGAAATGTAAATTCTTGAGGAAATTCAAATTTTTCAATTAAATGCATTTTAATTAACTCAAAAATAAAAATTTTGAGTTAATTTTGCTCAAACTTTTGAATTTGACTTAACCCCCAAGGACTAAAGGCTTAAAATTTAGCAAAATAATTAATTTACCTTAGTCTCAAGGCCTTTTAAAATTTGAATTTTAAGAACCAATGAATTTTTCTCTTAGAAAATTTAAATTTACCTAGGACCTAGAATTAATTATATTTCTGGCTTGTGATTTTAATTAATTTTTGGCCAGAAAAATTAATTAATTAACCTGAGGGGATAAATTATTTTTCCAACCCTCAAGACACTTTACATCATAATTTTCACATCTTTTACATCATAAGAGGGAAAACCCATATGAAATAGACCCTCACAAACCCTCATAGACTACCTATTTCTGTGACACAAATATAATCCAGCAGACTAGACAATTTGTAATAAAATAACCTAACCAAATAGTTATGATTATTCCCAAATTACTCTCACATAGACTCGATCTATAACACTAGGACTCGCCTAAGATCCAAGTGACAAAATCCATTCCGGCTTTGAGGTAAGGCTGAAGGAAAACTCTACCAACCATTCGACAATGGATCGGTGAGACAAAAACCTCCCAAAATGTAGATCATCACTAGAAAAGTAGGTTTACCTAGGAAATTACATACACGACACGAATCTGCTGAGATTATTTACATTACACACATGCAGAATGGGTTTAAATTATAACATGATGATCAGGTTTATGATGACAGCTAGATGACATGAACACATCGATCAGGCACTATCCCTTTTGCGAAAAAAGGGGTGTACTAGTATGGGTCATTGACACATAGTGGTCAACATCTAGGGGAGTGTTGTTATGGGTCATTAACACGTAGTGGTCAACATCTGGCTCTACTTGGAAACACATCACTGCAACGGAGGAATGTGAGAATCTAGAATTTTCATCCACGCAACACACAACATAAGTAGTGTCCATCCAAAAATCATCATATAACGTTAAGCACATGAAAGATATAAGTTCTTCATTTATTAACTAGTTTAACAACATGAAAAACAAAAATCTAACTACAAAATGAAATACTGAAATAACAGGGCATAAGGTTAAAAATACAATACAAAGATGCCCCATGGCATCAAATGCGTTCAATATAGTGCATACTAATCATTTTCCTTCTTTCAGGAAAATTTGTCGGTTGTTTCTCGGATGTGCCATGTCCAATCCTGCATACATTAGGACTTTTTTCCTATCCGAAAATCAAGTTGCTCGCGACCATCTGATGCATCAAATCACTTTCTCATTCTCTTTCTCTTGCGTCTTTTCTTTGTGGAAGGCTGCATCACTGATGACATGGAACATTCAGCTTCAAAACTCCCAGATGAAGTATGTAAGATATGCATGACATGTCTTTCTTCATTCTGCATCTTATTCTTATCAATTTCTGTTTTATCCGGGTCACCTTCAATTAGCCATTTTTCAATGGAACAAATGACCTCCTCATAATAAGATGGAGCTTGCTGTATTAGAAAAGGAGGCTTATGATCTATCGACGTTTCCTTGTTTCTTTCATCATCTGACTAATGCTGAATTTTTTGTACCTGTATTGTTTTTGCATCCATCTAGTTAGAGCGTTCATCCTTCATAGCACTAACTTCCTTGTCATGGTTTTCCTCCATGGTCAATAACTTATTCTGAAGACATATCTGACCAGCTTTCATATCTTTTATTACCTTGTCATTATCTGCTTTTATGGTCATCAAACAATGTTGCATAGATTTTATCTCTTTCTCAAGATTTGCTTGTATGATAGCTAACTAATTATTATAGTCGAATCTCATGGTAGTCATTTCTTCATCCATAGTTGACAATCTGTTCTGAATCGAACTTATTTCTTCTTGATAACTCGTTTCCATGGCAGTCACGTGATTTGAATGATTAAATTCCATGATTGTCATATTTTCCTCTAGGGCTAATAACTTGCTTGGCATAGAATTAATTTCCCTGTCATGATTAGCTTTCATGGTTTCTATTTCCTTAGAATTTTGACTCTGAATGTCGATCCTCATATCCTCCATATTCTGAGCACACTTTTCTACTACACTTGGCTACGTGATCGAATTGTTTAATTTTCATGATTTCCATCTCCTCATCACGTTTTTCTAGTTGAGTGTACAAATTTCTCATATCCTTTACGTAATCAGTTATAATTTTTTCTTGATTAAGCTCCATATTTTTTACCACCTGCGTTAGTTCTTCTATAATTTTCTTATCATTTTCCCTTTCATTATCGACACTGATTTGACAACTTGTCCCTATTTTTTCACTATCATGGATTTGTCTTGCAACGGTACAAGTTGATGGCTCACTTTGATATGGAGAATTGTCTTGAAGTCTTTCATTGATAGCTAAATCCTTTACGAGATCACTCACATTCTGTCGCACAATGTTAGGGGCGCAAGGCGAGCTACCTTGATCACCATATCTATCTGTAAAAGCATTTATGATATCTTGTAAAGAAGTGAAAGAATCTTCAAGACAATTATGAAACCAATTCAAAGCATCACCCTCTAAAGAAAAGCCAAATAGACACATTTTGACATATTCATGATTATACTGGGGAGAACTACAATATTTGATTATTGAATGAACAACTCTACGTAGATGCTTTCTAACAGCCACTGAATCACCACCCGAGAAGAAAGGCAATTTATGAATGGCCTCTTCCAGTATGTCATGGAAAAAATTATTAAAATGACACAGGGTAAATGAATCATCCATGATGACTTGCTTGAAAGGATAAGGAGGGACCAAATGGATGCTAGAGAGAGACTCCTTGAACATGAAAGAAGTGGAGTCGCCACTTGAACATGAATCTAGCGCTAAGATCCAAAACGAAAACAACTGGATATAAGGGAGGGTTTCTTGTTTGAGAAATAATAGATGAATAAGTGGAGTCACCACCCAAACAAGAAACGAACCGATATGTCCAGGTGCTAAAGGTGCAGATGAAACGATTAATGAGATGACGAAAGATGAAGCGACAAAAATCTCAAATGACGCTGAAAAATATTGTGCCGCTCGACCGACTAATGAATGGCAAAAAAGATGAGATGATTAAAACAATGTCGAAGAAACCAAGGATAGAAAAAACTCTATCCCTAGCAACAACACCAAAAAATGTTTGCGTTGCCGGCTAAAATGAATGATAGAAAGATGAAAGATGAATATCGTAAAGCCAAGGCCCAATAAATCAGTCCTCGGCAACAGCGCCAAAAAATGTTGTCGTTGTCGGCTCAAAAGAAAATATGAGAAATGAGAAGAATGATGAGATAATGTTGTTTAAATGCCGAGAATAAAATATCCCTAGCAACGACGCCAAAAAAATGTTGTCGCACAAAGTGTCTACGCACCGTGACTACGCTCAAAGTAAGGGTTGTCACTCTTGATCCTTACTCCATTTAGACTCTCTCCTAGGCAAGTCAAGGGGGGTAGTCCCTAAGGTAAATGGATGAGAAAGCATGTGGATCACAAGCTCTAGGGGATTTTAATGATGGATAACTTGATGAATCTAAAGCAAATCTCGATCAATTAAGATGGATAGCTTAAAATAAGACACAATCTCAAAATATAAATGACTATAGACCAGTGCTTTTTATATTGAATTAACCATAAACTAAGTAATAACAAGTCGTCCATAACAATTTGCAAATGTGACGAATAATGACAATCATGAATGATTAAAAGTAAACTGCTCAAAACTTTAACATGCAAGAGATTCCAGATTTAAAATGATTTTTATTTACTGCCTAGATCTAGATTCAATTAACTTCATCCTACAATTAATATGATTTAAAACGATTGTCGCACCATGACCATAGAAAAATTACTTACCATGAAAAGAAACCAAGGAATTTTAGATAAACAATTTAATTATTCCTTAGACGAATGCTTTAATGTGAAAGATGAATAAATCAAAGAGGCAATGAATCGAATTTTTAATGGGCCATAAGCCACATTAAAAATTTATTTTTTTATTATAGTGGAATTAGCAACAGGGCCAACCTCGCGACTCGCTTTACACGGGGTCGATTCTGACCGCTACCTCTATAACCACTGAGAGCTGCGCCCGCCCCTCTATACAGCTCCAGGGTAAGTCTGGGGGATTTGAACTCGTGACCTTCAGTACGAAGCCCGCATTTCTAACGAACTTCATTGCATTGTGATTACCAACTCGCCTACCCCCGTGGGGCTTACATTAAAATTTTATAATGTTTAAGCGTAATTCCTTTAATTTACTTTAATTTATTTCATTTTTAGAATTTTTATGATTATAGAAATTTTTATGATTTTTTTTTGTAAAAAAAAATAAAGATCAAAATATAAAAAATAAAAAATAAAAAAAAAAAAAATCAAAATGTCATAAAAAAAGTTTTTTTTTTAGAATTTCTAAATGTTTTGGATTTTAAATATTTTTTATTTTAAGTTTTAGAATTTAAAAAATAAAAATTCATAAAATAATACAAAAAAATGAAAATGAATCAAGTCAAAATTGAAAAAGATCAACATAATCGAATTGTTAAAAAAAAAAAAAAAAATACAACCTTAACTATTAAAACATGGAAACAAAAGAAAGTTATAGAGAAAGACATATTTCTCTATTGGGTGCAGGACGACAGCAGTGAAAACTACGAGAAGGGAGAGCAGGGAGCCACGGGATCACGGGTCTGCTTGCATGTAATGAAGACTACAGGAGAAGAGGATGGCAGTGGACAGGAAAGGAAAGCGATGGTAGAGGGAAATGGACAACAGCGAGGAGGAGCCGCGGATCTGTGGGCAACGGATTGAATAGCTACAACTACAGGTCGAGGAGTGGAAGAATGGTTGCATGAGGGTTCTGAGCAAGGAAGAAGACGAGTAAGCGATGGAAGGAGCGAAACTCTTGTTGCATGTTGATGGGGAAGTAACGGATGAGGGTTTAAGAAACACGCAAATGGACGCAGACAGGTAGCGGAGAGAAAAAGGTGTGATGGACTAGATAGAGGAAGAGTGATGGAGTTCTGAGGTCGGAGGGAGTTGCGTATAGAGGAGAGGGCATATTCGATGGAGCTACAGTGAGCGGTTTGAGGCAACACACAGCAAGGGAAAGGAGATATGGAAGACTGCGGGGAGGGTATGAGACGTATCCACAACAGAAAGGTTTTTAAATTGAAACTCCACAATGAAATACACAAACCAGGTAACAAATCAAAGAAACAAGTCAGCAAACTGGTGGTCCAGAAACCCCTTAAATTTTTTCCGAAAATTTTAATTAAAATTTCGAATCCACTTGCTTTAGATTTAACCATGAAACCCTAACGAAATTTCCAAAAAAAACCCTGGACTACAAAATCTTTTGAATAATCTCCCTGTAAAGTTATGCAAATAAAAACCCCAGAGATCCAAATTTTATCCTCTAGGGCCTAGATCTGGACTCTACACAATTTTCTTGTTCAGATCTGTAGCTACAAGACAACAAGAAACATCCAAACGATATATACAATGACCCAAAAAGCTAAAACCCAAAAAACTCAAGTCAGAAAACTGAAAATAATTACAAATCTATGTACATGAATGACAAATCTATTAGATTTAACGAGTGCGAGTCCAACTCTGATCCCAGATATGATAATCTGAGGCTCTCAACAGCTACATCTATCGATTTTGCATAAAATAAAAATAAAAATAAATAAATAAAATAAAAATTATAATAAAAAAGTTTTAAAAAAATGAATTTAAAGGAAATGTTGAGCTCAAAAACCTTCATGCATCACCAGTAAAGAATATCTTATGATAATCCCGAGATAAAATTAACTTAGGCTCTTCAGAAAACACGAATTGAGAGTTGGTTGGTCCAACTGAAAACTTCCCCAAACACCCGATGATCTAAACTCAAAACTTTCCTGCAAAACTCAATTCAGCCTTTAACATAGAGCAAGAAAATGATAATAAAATTCAGATAAATAGAGATACCTGCTATTATATTCAAAATTTAAATTATCATTTAAACCCCAACGACTTAGCAAGATACTTGTACTCAAATCACTCTTCAAAAGCTATTATTAATGACTAAAAAAAAATTTACACATGAAAAACGATTCATCTTACAGTATTTCCATAAAGAGTAACACCGATGAAAATTAACCCCAAAGTCTTCCTTAATTATCCGAAAAAGTTTTCACAAAATCTTTTCGCTTAGCACACGATAAAAAGATCGAATCCATCAACTAACAAATGACCTCCTATTCAAAGATAAATCTTCTAATGGCTAGCTGGAGTGATCCTTGTCAAAACAATCTCGACCGTCGATGAGAATTAAAATTTCTTTTAGTTTCATCCGTCGAAATATTAAATTCTTGAGGAAATTCGAATTTTTCAATTAAATGCTTTTTAATTAACTTGAAAATAAAATTTTTGAGTTAATTTCTTCAAAAATATAACTTTGACTTAACCCCCAAGGACTAAAGGCTTAAAATTTAGCAAAATAATTTATTTACCTTAGTCCCGGTGCTTTTTAAAATTTGAATTTTAAGGACCAACAAATTTTGTTCTTGAAAATTTTAAATTTACTGAGGACCTAGAATTAATTAAAATTTTGGCCTGTGATTTTAATTAATTTTTGGCCAGAAAGTTTAATTAATTAACCTGAGGGGACAAATTATTTTTTCCAAACCTCAAGGCATTTTTCATCATATTTTTCATACCTTTTACATCATAAGGGGGAAAACCCATCTGAAATAGACCTTCACAGACTACCCATTTCTGCGACACAAATATAATCCAGTAGACCATGCAATTTGTAATAAAATAACCTAACCAAATAGTTATGATTATTCCCAAATTACTTTTACATAGACTCAATCTATAACACTGGGACTCGCATAAGATCCCAGTGACAAAATCCATTCCAGCTTTGGGGTAAGGCTGAAGGAAAACTCTGCCAACCATTCGAGAATGGATCGGTGAGACAATAAACCTCTCGGAATGTAGATTATCACCAGAAAAGTAGGTTTACCTAGGAAATTACATACACGACACAGATCTGCTGAGATTATTTACATTACACAAATGCAGAATGGGTTTACATTATAACATGATGATCATGCTGATGATGATAGTTGGATGACAAAAACACATCAATCAGGCGCTATACCTTTTGCGAAAAAGGGGGTGTACTACTATGGGTCGTTGACACATAGTGGTCAACATCTAGGGGTGTATTGCTATGGATCATTGACACATAGTGGTCAACATCTAGCTCTACTTGGGGACACGATGCTGCAACAGAGGAATGTGAGAATCTAGAATCTGCATCCACGCAACACACAACATAACATAAGTAGCGTCCATTCAAAAATTATCATATAACTTTAAGCACACAAAAGATATAAGCTCTTCATTTATTAATTAGTCTAACAACATGAAAAACACAAATCTAGCTACAAAATGAAATACTGAAATAATAGGGCATAAGGTTATAAATACAATACAAAGATGCCCCATGGCATCAAATGTGTTCAATATAGTGCATACTAAGCATTTTCCTTCTTTCAAGCAAATCTGTCAGCTGTTTCTCAGATGTGCCATGTCCAATCCTGCATACGGTAGGACTTTTTTCCTATCCAAAAATCAAGTTGCTCGCGGCCATCCGATGCATCAAATCGCTTTCTAATTCTCTTTCTCTTGCATATTTTCTTTATGGCAGGTTGCATCACTGATGACGTGGAACATTCAGCTTCAAAACTCCCAGATGAATTATGTAAGATATGCATGACATGTCCTTCATTCTACATCTGATTCTTATCAATTTCTGTTTTATCTGAGTCACCTTCAATTAGCAATTTTTCAATGGAACAAATGACCTCCTGATAATAAGATGGAGCTTGCTATAGCAAAAAAGGAGGCTTATGGTCTGTTGACGTTTCGTTGTTTCTTTCATCCTCTGGTTGATGCTGAAATTTCTGTACCTATATTGTTATGGCATCCATCTAGTTAAAGCGTTCATCCTTCATAGCACTAACTTCCTTGGCATGGTTTTCCTCCATGGTCAATAACTTATTCTGAAGACGTATCTGACCAACTTTCATATCTTTTATTACTTTGTCATTATCTGCTTTTATGGTCATTAAGCAATGTTGCAGAGTTTATCTCTTTCTCATGATTTTCTTGTACGATCCCAATGACAAAATCCATTCCATCTTTGGGGTAAAGCTAAAGGAAAACTCTGTCGATCATTTAAGAATGGATCAATGAGACAAAAAACCTCCTAGAATGTAAATCATCACCAGAAAAGTAGGTTTACCTAGGCAATTTTTTTTACAACACAAATTTGTTGAGATTATTTGCATTACACACATGCATAATGGGTTTACATTATAACATGATGATCAAGCTGATGATGATAGTTGGACGACATGAACACATCGATTAGGCACTATCCCTTTTGTGAAAAAATGGGGTGTACTACTGTGGGTCGTTGACACGTAGTGATCAACATCTGGGGGTGTACTACTATGAGTCATTGACACGTAGTGGTCAACACGTCCAAACCATTTCTGGGTCTTGGAGATTTCATGTGCTTTAGCCTCTCCACCAATTTTCATGGTTAGAGCACATCCGATGCTACCCCAAATCAACACTCCCTCTTAGCGAGGACTATGCTCTAGTAATACTCCATACTGAGCATCACCCTGATTATCGGGCATCGGTCCCTATGCTGATGGTAGGCCTCCCCACCCAACATCCTCTGCACTGATGCATCCTGTACTGTTGCCCATGGCCCTACCATGTAATATCATGTTTTAGATATATTCTCCAAAACCCCAGTAAACTCCAACCAAGTACGTACAAATGATATAATAACCAGGAAACTCAGAATGATAAAAATAACAGTGGTGCAATATATAGTAATATAAACTTGCAATATAAGCAGATATTTAGGAAATGCAGAGAGAAATGCTAAGCCATTTTATTATACTGAGCAATAGAATGAGTACAGGAGGTGATCAGAAAGATGGCACCTCGACTTGCACAAGGCAAGTGAAGAAATGCACTCAGAATAGCAAAGGAATGGCCTCCCTGAGAACTGCATGGAAGTTGCTGGAGCACTATCGTGCTACTATTGTTGTTGGAAATCAAATGTAGATTTGGGGTTGTTCCCCTCCTCGGAAAATGTTGAAAATATGGAGTTGAACTTTACTCAAAAAACCCAGAAAAACCCAGAAAGCTTTCCTGGAATAGCTGACCCCTGAAAATCACCCTCTTAGGGTTCTACACAGCTCCTCAAGCTTTGTGCTGCCACTGAATGAAACCCTCGAGAAATCTACTTGAACCTTTTGCAAAAACTCTCCAATATGCAATGGTTGATCCCCTACTCAATCTCCTAGCACAAATCCTACTGCAAACCCTCAATCTAGAACTCCTGCCAGAAAGAACTGCGTCATCCCTCTCAGTGTTGCGCAATCCTCCAAAGTGCTCAACCCTCCTGCCAAAATGCTGATGAAAATACTGTTGAAATGCTAATGGAAATACCTTGCCCAAGTAGGCACTCGAAGTCCCCCAGTGTTAAGGATGAGATCTCCGAACGGAGACACTCAATGCACCAAACAATGCTGCAGACTAGCTAAACAGCTAGTGTGCTCTAAGTCGAAGTGACTATCTCAAATGCACATAACTGAATGATCAATGTGAGGGGGTTTCTCTCTCCTTTATAGCCTTTGCCTCTCTTAATCCCAAGGCTCACCTCCTCCAACACAATTCCTTGTGTTTCTTCCCTTCTGCGCAGTCCCTCCAAGTGTTTGTGTGGGCTCCATCTCTGCGTCCCCCTTTGGCCCCCTTGGCTCCCCTTTAAGTCACAACATTGTGCTACCAGGAAGTGACTTTTATTCTAAAAGTGAGTTATGTCCCATTTTCTCACTTTTTTATTTATAAATAACTATAGAAGGCAAAAATTGAGCAAAATTGAATATTCCAATTAGCCATGGCTAATTAGGAATATTACAATCTCCCCCAGCAAAATGTTGCTTGTCCTCAAGCAACTGAAGTGATGGGTGCTGCAAGATTTTCTCACTCTCCCAAGTGGCATCCTCATCCGGCAAATTCTTCCACCTCACCAAGAATTCCTGGACCGTCCTGCTCCGCAGCTGCCTCTCCCTAGTATCAATAATAGCTTCCGGTTGCAACACCAAATGCCCCTCATCATCCATGGGTGGTAGCTCATCTGTCACGGTCACTTGCTGCCCCAATGCCTTCTTCAGACATGATACATGAAAAACGTTATGAATCTTGCTGCCTTGGGGCAGCTCCAACTCATATGCAACCTTTCCAATCCTACGTATCACCCTGTATGGCCCATAAAAGCTGGGCTTGAGCTTCTCAACCCCCTTCTGCTTCAGTGACGATTGTCTGTATGGTTGTAATCATAGGTAGACCATGTCCCCTACCTCAAGTTGTCTCTCCACTTGACCACTGTTGGCATACAGCTTCTATTGGTTCTGTGTTGTAGCCATGTTATCCTTGAGAGCTCGAAGGATATCCTAACTCTCTTGGATCCAAATCTTGGCTCTAGGAGCCTTGCTATCACCAAACATCACGTCAGCGAAAGATAAAGGATGATACCCATATAAGGCATAGAATGGTGACATACCAATGGACATGTGATGTGTAGTGTTGTAGCAGTACTCCCCCAGATGCAACCACTTCAACCATGCTCGTCACTGCCCACTGACATAGTTACGCAGGTAGCCCTCCAACCACTTGTTAACTATCTCTGTCTGCCCATCCGTCTGTGGGTGATAATTGACACTCAGTGTCAACTTCATCCCCACCAACTGGAAAAGCTCCTGCCAAAACCCGCCCATGAAACGGTTGTCCGTGTCACTGACGATGGTCTTAGGAAGACCATGTAGCTTGAAGATCTCTCTGAATAATAGCTCGGCCACCTATGCTGCTATATAGTGTACGGATATGGAAAAAAAATGTGCGTACTTTGTCAGTCGATCAACGACGACAAAGATACAATCCTTGCCCTGTACCATGGGCAACCCTGTGGTGAAGTCCATCGAAATACTCTCCCATTTCCCCTCCAGAATGGGAAGAGGCTGCAATAATCCCGTGGGATGGCTCATCTCTCCCTTGTACCTCTGGCAAACATCGCACTCTCGGATATGCTGGAGTACGTCCTCCTTGAGGCCCTTCCATGAGAACCTCTCTCTAATGGCCCTATAGGTTTTGGTAAACCCCTGATGGCCTGCCAAAGGTGAATCATGTGATGCCTATAGTATCTTCTTCTTGAGCTGAGACCCCTCAATCAAGAAGATCCGGTCCCTGTAATAGATGATCTCATCGACCACCCTATACCTATCATCTGCCACCTACCCATCCAGAACCTCACATGCAAACCTGTCCTTGGAGTACTCTACTAAGAGTCGAGCCCTCCAGTCTGTGTCCAAGCTCATAAGAGACAACGTGGCTGGTATACGTGAAAGAGTGTCTGCTACCACGTTGTTCTTACCCTTGACATACTCAATGTCAAAGTCATATGCTTGGATCTTGCTCATCCACTTCTGTTGCTTTTTCTCCAAAAAGAATCTGAGGCCATTGTGATCAGTCCTCACCCTAAACCTGTTAACCACTAAATACTGTCAGAACTTTGCTAATGCATGCATGATGGCTAGCATCTCCTTGTCGTATATAGAATACAACCTCTTGTGTGGAAGGAGTTTTTGGCTCTCATAGGTTATAGGGTGACCTCCCTACATCAATACTGCGTCACACTCCAAAAGAAATGGCTGCGCGAAATCTGGCAATGCAAGCACTGGGCAGCTGCTCATAACCTCCTTGAGCCTATCAAAGGCTCGCTGCGCTATATCTGACCAACTGAAAGCCCCCTTCCTCGTCAAATATATCAGGGTTGCAACAAGCTCTGAGAAACTCTTGACGAACTTCCAGTAGTAAGTACAAATGCTAATGAACCCCCAGAGTTTTGTCATGTTTCTTGGTTCCAGCCACTCTCTAATGGCCCTGATCTTCTCCTCGTGGACTCTCACTCCATCCACCCATATGATGTGCCCAAAATACAACATCTTTCTCAACCCAAACTCACACTTGGAGAGTTTGGCATAGAATTTTTGCTCCTACAAGATACACAACATTGTCTCAATGTGCTTGCGATGCTCCTCCCAAGTCCTGTTGTAAATGAGAATGTCATCAAAGAATACCAACACAAACTTCCTAAGGTGACTGCGGAAGATGTGATTCATGCAGGACTGAAATGTGGTGGGGGCGTTGGTTAGCCCAAAGGGCATCACCAAGAAATAAAAGTGCCCATAGTGACACCTGAAGGCGGTCTTGGGAATGTCCTGCTCCCTCACACGAATCTGATGGTACCCAAATCTCAAACCAATCTTTGATAAGAACCATGCTCCTCTCAACTCATCCATCAACTCGTCGATCCTGAGTATGGGGCACTTGTTCTTCAGTGTCTTCTTGTTCAGGGCTCTGTAATCAATGCACATCCTCAATGTGTTGTCCTTCTTCGCCAACACCATGGAAGAAGCAAAAGGACTCATGCTTAGCTGAATGTGCCCAAGAGCCAACAACTCCTGAATGGCCCACTCAATCTCATCTTGATAGGCCTTGGGATGCCTATAGGGGGTAGTAATCATGACCTGAATACCCTGCTCAAGCTCAATGGTGTGCTCAAACCTCCGGTCCGGTGGCTGTCCTGGCAGAATCTCCCCAAACACTATGGCATACTGGTCAAGGATGGACTGTATCTTCGGATGTACCCTCTGCCCTATAGTCCCTGCATCTTATGCACGCAGCTCTACTACCCACTCTACGTCTCCCTTCCGAAAGATTGCCTCCATCCGATGAGCCGAAACAGTCTGAGGTGAATATGTGTGTTGTCCTCGTATCTTCTCATGCCTCCCTATCTTCTCATCATCCCAATCCATCTATAGGGTCTTCCAATCTATCGTGACCTTCCCTAGAGTGATGAGCCACTGAACACCCAGTATCATGTTGGTGTCCGAAATATCGAGCACGAAAAAGTGGTTAGTCAATGTGTAGGTGCCCATTGTCACTGATAGCTCTAGAACATAACGAGCACACATCATTGTCTGATCTCTTGGGACCAAAATTGAAAACCCATTGAAGCTCTCTGTTTGTATACCTCTCCGCTTAACAATTTGTGCGTCGATGAAGTTGTGGGTTGCCCCACTGTCAACCAAAACAATACTCGCTGGCCACGTACTGTCCCCCGTACGCGTAGCGTTAGATACTTGGGAACTCCTTGCAATGTTGCAAGGGTCCCTCCTGTAGGTGCAAAAGATGCACCACCTGCTGCTGGTGGTGGAGGTGGCAAGAGTCCCTGCATGGTGTGACTATCTCCTACCTCCCCATCATCCTCATCATCCTCTTCCCCACTGCTCTCGGAGAAGACCTCAATAAAATGTGCTTTGCCAACATCACATCTATGTCTGGGTGCCCACAGCTCTTGACAGGTGAAGCGCAACCGCTTCTTCTTCAGCTCCCTCCTGGCATCATCGTCAATTTGTGCTCGTCTTGGATTCCCCTTTGGAGGTGGAATCCTCACATCCTTCCCCTTAGACTAGAAAGTCTGTCTCTAGGGGTAAGGTGTCTAGGTCCTGGGTAAGACATCCTATAAGTCTCGGGTCCTGCTAATGGAGTCCTGGAGTGTGGCCGGTCTAGTGGATTGGACTAAACCCTAAAGTGGCTCTGCTAACCCCTCAACATACATATAGATCCTTCGTTTCATGGATAGATCTGGCACCTTCACTGAGACCCTCAAGAAATCTGCAATGTAGGTCTCTGGGCTCCCTGTCTGTTTGAGCCTCGTCAGCTCAACAAAATGCTACTCTGGATCTCTCTGATCAAATCGCTCCATCAATCTCTTGGTGAACTCGGCATATGTCATCACTGTGGGGTGTCCAAGTGTAACCATCCCATGAAACCACCAATCTTGAGCCTCACCATCCAAATGCAATGTTGCCACCTTGATGGCCTCTGTCTCCGACATCTAGTTAAGCTGGAAATAAATGTCCAGCTTCTCCACCCAAGACTTTGCCGAATTGTTCGATGAACCATCAAATGTAGGCAAGTGGAATCTACTCATTGCACGGTGGGTGTCACCATCATGGTAATGCCGGTATCCTCTGTGATGGTTGTGGGGTTTACTATCTCACTAGAACTGAACAAAGTCTATGAATGAGAGGGCTTCCCTGAACTCTTGCCCATAGGCCTGGTACTCTACAAAATTTTCGCCCATATGGCCGGGCTCTGCCTCCTACTAGGCTCCGGCCCCCGTGTCTGCTCCTAAGAATGTGGGCATGGTAGAGCGTGTAGGGGCATACGAAGCCACCTGCTGCGCAATATCACGTTGCTCTAGCAAATGATGGGATGCACCCGATCCCTCACCAATCTAAAAAACCTGTGGGCTCTCACGTTGTTTGGCCTCTACTGCCGTGAATCTCTGCCCCATCACCTCAATCTACCTTAACAGATCATGCACTGATTTCAGGAGCATATTTGCAAATCTCTTCTCGTCCTCGTCTACCATCGGATCCTTCTGCTCTACGTCAACCACAACCTCCTCCTGTTCTACATCCACCACGGGATCCTCCTATTCTACGTCCACCACCGGAACACAGTCTCCCTCTCCGTAGGTATTCTCCAACCTATGCCCAGTGTCTCTGTATTTCCTACCTCTATAAGAAATGTAAGGATTTTCCCCCGGTGTCATAGATTGCTAGCTCCACAGGCTGAGCTAGATCTATGCTCTGATACCACTATAATATCTCGTTTCAAAGATATTCTCCAAAACCCCAATAAACTCCAACCAAGTACGTACAAATGATATAATAATCGGGAAACTCAAAATGATAAAAATAGCAGTGATGCAATATATAGTAATATAAACTTGCAATATAAGCAGATACTCAGGAAATGCAAAGAGAAATGCTAAGCCATTTTATTATACTAAGCAATAGAACGAGTACAGGAGGTGATCAGAAAGATGGCACCTCGACTTGCACAAGGCAAGTGAAGAAATACACTCAGCATAGCAAAGGAATGGCCTCTCTCAGAATGGCATGGAAGTTGCTTGAGAACTGCCATGCTGTTGCTGCTGGTGGAAATCAAATGAGGATTTGGGGCTATTCCCCTCCTTGGAAAATGCTGAAACTCTGGAATCGGACTCTACTCAAGAAACCTAGAAAAACCCAGAAAGCTTTCCTGGAATAGCCGACCCCTGAAAATCACCCCCTTGGGGTTCTGCGCAGCTCCTCAATGCTCTGCGCTGCCACTGAATGAAACCCTCCAAAAATCTTCCTGAACCTTCTGCCAAAACTCTCCAATATGCAAGGGCTAATCCCTTGCTCGATCTCCCAGCACAAATCCTACTACAAACCCTCAATCTAGAACTCCTGTAAGAAAGAACTGCGTCATCCCTCTCAGCGTTGCACAGTCCTCCAAAGTGCTCAGCCCTCCTGCCAAAATGCTGATGAAAATACTGCTAAAATGCTAATGGAAATACCTTTCCCTAGTAGGCACTCGAAGTCCCCCGGGGCTAAGGGTGAGATCTCCGAACGGAGACATTCAATGCACTAAACAGTGCTGCAGACTAGCTAAACAGCCAGCGTGCTCTAAGTCGAAGTGACTATCTCAAATGCACATAACTGAATGATCAAAATGAGGGGGATTCTCTCTCCTTTATAGCCTTTGCCTCTCTCAATCCCAAGGCTCACCTCCTCCAACGTAATTCCTCTTGCCACGTGTTTCTTCCCTTCTGCGCAGTCCCTCCAAGTTTCTATGTGGGCTCCATCTCTGCATCCCCCTTTGGCCCCCTTGGCTCCCCTTTAAGTCACAACGTTGTGCTACTAGGAAGTGACTTTTATTCTAAAAGTGAGTTATGTCCCCTTTTCTCACTTTTTTATTTATAAATAACTATAGAAGGCAAAAATTGAGCAAAATCAAATATTCCAATTACCCATGGCTAATTAGGAATATTACATACCACTACCACTGCTGCATCCATACAACAGCTCCCTTTGCACCCATGTTGTTGTTGATCCATCCTCCCAACACTACATCAGCACTGCATCCCCCTCTCATCATGCTGCATCGTGCTACTACATACTGTTATTGCATTGCAGCTTAGTTACTAAGAAGTAAGTAACTGATCCACCCAACTTTTGACATCCCTGTCGGGCTAAAAACACTCCCGATGTTGAAGCTCTCACTGGCGCTAACAAGTGTTTCCTCTACTCACCTCTGCATTACTGCAACAACTCCCTGCATCTCACACCATTGCACACCTTTTTGTGCCATCCTACATTGGTGCAACACTCCCATGCCTCTCGCACTATTGCAGCCTGCTAGCCTCGCGTTGCTCGGGGACTCCTACACTGTAGCACTCTCTGTTGCTCCATCCACATCCGCCTCTACCGACATCTGCCAGTCCTGCTACTCTCTCTTTAGGGATCCCATAACAAGGTATAATCCAAGAGGTTGGATACCTCAAGGATCCTGCTCCTCATCGTTTGTAGTCATCTTGACTACAACTCGATGTCTCCCCACTTCTTCTCAAGTGGAACATGAGCACTCATGGCACAATAGTCATCTTCCTCGACTTATTTCTCTGCCTTTGTTGGCGCTACCTTCAAGTCATAAGCCTCTCCCTTACTCTTCTTCCTTGGACAATGGTTCACATAGTGACCCAGTTCCCCGCAATGGAAGCACTTGACCTTGGAGAGGTCCTTCTTCTTCCTCTTCTCCTGCTTTTCTGCAAATGCTAGAGACGCATCCTCTTCCTCCTCCTTCTTGATCCTGACCCCATTGTTGCTACTCCCCATCTTGGTCAGCCGTCTGATCTCTTCTTGACGAAGAGTCACCCACAGTTCTTCCCAATCTGGAAGACTTGCCTTGCCCAGTATGCTTTGGACAAATGTCTCCCACTCCTTGGAAACTGCATTAAGTGTGGTCCTCACCATCAAGTCCTGATCCGGCATGGCTCTTATGGAAGTCACTTGGTCACAAATTTCCTTCAACCAATCAAGGGAGAGATCTATATTCTCTCCCTTCTACATTTGGTATGACCTTATTTGATTCTCCAGGAGCATATTCCTCTGCACAGAAGTGTGCTAGTACAATGTCTTCAAAGTGTCCCACATCTCCTTTGGCATTTCCTTCTTGGCAATGTGTGGGACCACATGATCCTTGACCCCATCAAGGATGATACACTTTGCCTTATCCATTTCCTCCTCGTACCTTTCATTAGCTACCGGGTCAACTGGGATATCCATCACTCTCAAGCCGAAGCCCTTGATATGACGTTTGTCTAGAATGGACAAGATCCTGGCCTTCCAAACCACAAAGTTGGACGCTCCATCTAGCCTGTCCTGATCTCTCAGCCCATTCACAACCATCTCTCTGCTCTTCTTTGTCGACTCCTCCAAGTCTCTCTACTTCTCGCCTGGAAGTTCTCGGTTCGACTCCAACTGAGTCTCTCTACTTCCCATCTGGAAGTTCTCTGTTCGACTCCTCCGAGTCTCTCCATTTCCCATCTGGAAGTTCTCTTCTGGACTCCCTCTGAGTCCCAATTTGCCTCCTGGAAATCCTTTTGCCAACCGACAAGTTGCCCCTCTCCAATTGTCTGTGCAACTGCAACACTGATCCGGATTCCTTAGCTATAAATATGCATCGGCAACAACTCCCTCTACCTTGGTCTTGCCATGTTAGGTACTTTTCTAACCACAGTAGCCCACTAGCTTTGCTCCCGCAAACTGCCCGCAGCTACCTTCACCCAAGCAACTGAAGGATTGAGCCTATTAGCTTTGTCCAATCACGACACCAGCAAAATAATTCCCACAACCAACTCCGTCAGCCCTCCTAGCCTCTACGTGGCTCTTCATGAGCCTTTTTCTACCCTCCTCAGCCTCTGTGTTGGCCTCTCTCAGGCCCAGACTGATGATGCAGTCCCTTTGTGTCAACCCTTCCTCTGTTGCTTTCTGCAAGGATCAGCTCTGTCACTCGGGGCAGCGGAATCTACTGCAAATGCTCTGCTCAGCTGATGCCTTCAACTCTCCTGTCATCTATAACCATGCTCTGATACCATGTTGGAATTTCTAATTCTAACAGTTAGAAATTATTCCTGCACTATCTAGTTTATTTCACCTACTTTTTTAATTACTTAACAAGTTATTTAACCTATAAATACTGAAAATAAACACAAGTATAGTCTCAACATCTATAGATCAAAGAAAACAAGCACACAAGTGACAACGTTGTTTTTGGATAAATATCCCCAGAAAAACCCAATACGGGAAAACCAGTGCAACTATTTTGAGGGTTATATTATTATGGAGTCGTTCGGAGTACAACAGGGTGCCTAACCGGCTCACCCGACAGAGAAAAATACACAACAACAATACCTCTATATTCAGAAACAGGTATTCAGAAAACCTATACCATGCAACCCTCTCCAACACAATTGAAGCTCAGTGTTGGCCCTTCTAGCCATTGTGTCAGCCTCTTGTTGACCTACGTCAACCCCAGGACCCTCTAAGGCACTGCGCAACCTCTGGGACCCTCTACATCACTCCAACAACCTCTGTGTGGATGACACAGTCCCTATGGCCTCTGCAATGTCTTTTTTGGGCTCTGTGTAGCCTGGACTGGCTGCTGCTCTTGCTCTCTCTGCTTCTGCGCTGGTCTCTCAGTACTGTCTCTACCTCTCTGCCTCATACTCACTGCCCCTCGTTGCTGATCACTGATTCATCTTTGCTTAACAACCATGCTCTAGCAAAATGAATGATTGATCACTCTAGTGTCTTCTCCAACTAACCCTCAAGCCTCTTTTTATACTTTTCTCGATGGTCCTTCAACGACCGAGATTAAATCTCTAATCAACGACTAAGATTAGATTTGGCTTGATCCATGACTTTTGGAACCTTCTAACCCAGTTTTATATTAATACCCATTAATATTTTATTTTTCCTAAGTTTAGACTTAGGAACTCCATTAAAAATATTAATTATTTTAATATCCCCCAAATCGGATACAATCTGTCCAAACCATTTCTAGGTCTTGGGGATCTCATGTGCCTCTCCACCAATTTTCATGGCTAGAACACATCCGATCCTACCCCAAATCAACAAACTAGTTGGGGATAACATTCCAAGAAGCCCATGATCACTCAGTTAAGTGCATGGCTTTCAACATGAGGCTCAATCTCTCCAATTTGGATGAGGGGCTCATTTAGCATCGGGCCCAGTTGCTCAAATAGAGTGTGGCCTTTGGAGTTTCACCACGAGTCGAAGAATTTGACCAAAATGGTGAACTAAGACTAGTATAGGTCAGGGGTAATGACCAATATTATGGGTAAGTGGTACTTACCAAAGTTATGATGACTATTTAATGCTAAATGTTATGCCATGAGTCGGTAGTACCGACCAAGTTTATGGGTCAGTGGTATCGACCAGTTATGGCAACTAGTTGATGTTGATGTCAGAGATGTTAACTAGATGATGTTGGTGATTTACCTTATGTCAGAGATGTTGACAAGGTTGGTGATGATTTGTTATAACCTTTTCATAGAGAAAATTTTCAACTTGAGAACATCTAAGACAATCATTATGAATACCTCCCTCGTTAAGAGGAAGTGTTGAATCTTGTAACTGCAGTCAGTCTTCATAATGTATATTTTGGTCCTTGATGTATTTATATTGATTATTGTAAAGCATGTTCTTCATGTTAGAGTCAAAAGAAAAATATTTTTTGAGTCATGTCCATTTCGAATTTTTAAAAGAAGAAAAAATGAATATTTGAAAATAATTTTTTGGCTCCAAAGTTAGTCAATTCGGCCCAGTGAGAAGACTCACCAATTCAACCCAGTAGAGAATTATATAAATATAATTTGACCTCCTCCGCGAGGTAGCAATTCAACCTCTCTCAAGAAAGAACCTTTTGGGCATCTAAGTGAAGGAAAAGAAGGACAAAGAGGACAAAAAATAAGGATGAATTCATATCTTTCTCTCTATGTGGCTCGCATGTGTGGAAGGACTCCCTCTCCATTTCACATTTTTTCTAGGCAGTTGCAGTTGTAGGGCCAAAATTTTCTTGGCAAATTGCAGCGTCAAACTTCTAGTTTTATGGGCATTTATTGTGAGGCCAAAATTCAACCTAGGGAAAATCAGAAGGCAAAGTTCTTGGATCAGATTGGAGGCTTGACTTGGAGGTTGTTGACCAAGTTTGACCATAGATTTGGTGAAGGTCAGCCTAACCTAGTTATTGAATAGAGATCTAGGTGTGTGTCTTGTTGAAAAGAAGTTATCTATTGAAAAGGTTGTTGGGTTTTTCCCCTTAGTGGGTTTTCCCAGGGTATATCTTGTGCTCTCTTCATGCATTGTGTTCTCTATTGTTTGTTGAAGTGTCTAAATCTACTTAGTTAGAGACCCTCCATGCACTTTATCTGATTTATTCCTACCTACTTGTTATGTTACTTAACAAGTTATTTACAATGTAAATATTGAAAATAAAGATTAGTGCATGCTCAACATATTATAGATCAACAACTAAAGGAAACAAAAACAATCACACCATATGCCACCATTATTTTTGGACTAGTGTCCCCAAAAAAACCCAATGTGGGAAAATTGGTGCAGTTATTTGAGGGTTTTCTTATTAAGCAATATTAGAGTACAATTTGGGTGCCGAAACTGGCCTACCCAACAAAGAATTTCCTTGGCAGTACCTTTCAATTTCTGACAAATCTCCTAGCTGAAACCCCGGATAATCCATCGGATAGCTCCTCAACACCAATCTGCCCCAGAAACCCTAGCATCAGCCTCTCTCGAGACTGCGTCAGCCCCTCTCTTCCCAACATTGGCCCTGCGTCACCCCGAATGGGTCTGCGTCAACCTTAGGAGGCCTTGCGTCAGCCCTCTGGCCCCTTGCATCAGCAACGCTAGCCACTTTGAGGCTCTACATAGCTCCTGACTGCTTCTACGTGAGCCCTAGCTCGCTCTGCATCACTCTCCCTAGCTACTGCGCTACTCTCCCCACACTATATCTGCCTCTCTGTCTCTTTTTACTCAATGCCCCTCAACTGCAACTCCCGATGACTAATTCTATCTCCCTTAGCAAACCCCACTCTAGAGATAGAACGACTGATCACTCTAGTGTATTCTCCAACTAAACCTCAAGCCTCCTCTTATACTTTTCCTGTTGGTCCTTTAACGACTGAGATTAAATCTCTAATCAATGACTAAGATTAGATTTGGCTTGATCCATGACTTTTGGAACCTTCTAACCCAGTTTTATATTAATACCCATTAATTGTTTTTTCCTAAGTTTAGACTTAGGAACTCCATTAAAATATTATTTATTTTAATATCTCCTAAACCGGTTAGAATCTTCCCAGACCATATTTGGGTCTTGGAGATCTCATGTGCTTTAGCCTCTCCACCAATTTTCATGGCTAGAGCACATTCAATGCTACCCCAAATCAACACTCTCTCTTAGCAAGGACTGTGCTCTAATAATACTCCACACTGAGCATCACTCTGATTATCTGGCACCGGTACCTGTATTGATGCTAGGCCTCCCCGCCCAACATCCTCTGCTGCCCATGGCTCTGCCATTGCCACTAATGCATCCGTATGACAACTCCCTCTACATTCGTGTTGTTGTTGGTCCATCCTCCCAACACTACATCTGCATTGCATCTCCCTCTCATCATGATACATCATGTTACTACATACTGCTACTGCACTGCAACTTAGTTATTGAGAAGTAAGTAGTTGATCTACCCAACTTCTGACATCCCTATTAGGCTAGAAACACTCTCGATTTTGAAGCTCTCTCTGCCGCTAACAAGTGCTCCCTCTATTGACCTCTGCGTTGTTGCAACAACTCCCTGCATCTTGCATCATTACACACCTCTTTGTGCCATCCTGCACTAGTGCAACACTCTCCATGCCTCTCGTACTGTTGCAGCGTGCTAGCCTCACACTGCCCGCGGACTCCTGCATTGTAGCACTCTCTACCTTTCATCCGCATTCGTTTCTATCTACATCCGCTAGTTCTACTACTCTCTCGTCAGGGCTCCCGTAGCAAGGTATAATCCAAGAGGTTGGGTACCTCAAGGATCCTACCCCTCATCGCATATGGTCCTCCTATCTTTAGCTCGATGTCTCCCCACCTCTTCTCTAGAGGTACATGAGCACTCATGGCACAATCATCATCCTCCTCGACCTCCTTCTCTACCTTCACTAGCGCTGCCTTAGAGTCAGAAGCCTCTCCCTTACTCTTCTTCCTCAGAAACTGGTTCGCATAATGACCCAGTTCCCCACTGTGGAAGCACTTGACCTTGGAGAGGTCCTTCTTCCTCTTCTCCTGCTTTCCCACAGACGCCAGGGTTGCATCCTCTTCCTCTTCCTTCTTGATCCAGACTGCTTTGCTACTACTTCCTATCTTGCTCAATCGCTTGATCTCCTATTGACGAAGAGCCACCCATAATTCTTCCCAATCTGAAAGATCCACCCTACCCAGTATGCTTTGGAAAAATGTCTCCCACTCCTCGGAAATTGTGTTAAGTGTGATTCTCACCAACATCTCTTCATCCGGCATGGCCCCTATGGAAGTCAGTTGGTCCAGGATCTCCTTCAACTGACCAAGGAAGTGATCTATCTACTCCCCCTTCTGCATCTGGTATGACCACAACTGATTCTCCAGTAGCATCTTCCTTTGCACAGAAGTATGCTGGTACAATTTCTTCAAAGCGTCCAACATTTCCTTTACCGTCTCCTTCTTAGCAATATGTTGGACCACATGATCCTTGACCCCATCAAGGATGATGCACTTCGCCCTAGTGATTGCCTCCTCGAACTTTTCATTTTTAGCTAGGTCAACTAGGATCGCCATTGTTCCCAAGGCGAAGGCCTTGATGTGATTTCTATCTAGAATGGACAGGATCTTGGCCTCCAGACCACAAAGTTGGACGCCCCGTCCAACCTGTCCTGATCCCTTAACCCATTCATGGCCATCTCTCTGTGCTTTTGTCGACTCCTCCAAGTCTCTCTACTTTCCTCTAGAAGTTCTCTCCTCGACTCTTGCTGAGTCTTTGTACTTTCCGCTTGGAAGTTTTCTGCGGGAATCTCTCTGAGTCATGATTTCCCTTATGGAAATCCTCTTGGAAATTGTCAATTTGCACCTCTCCAATCTTCTGTGCACTTGCAACATTGATCTAGATTCCTTAGCTAGAAATTCGTCTCGATAGCAACTCCCTCTACCTTGGTTTTTCCCTGTTAGGTACTATCCTGCCCACAATACCCCACCAGCTTCGCTCTCGCAAACTTTCCACAGCTTCCTAAACCTCAGCAGCCTGAAGGTGAGAGCTCCTAAGCTCTGTGCAATCCCGGCACTAGCAACCCGACCTCCTTAGCCAATTGCGTCAGCCCTCCCAACTTCAGCGTGGCTCTGCATGAGGCTCCCTTTGCCTTCCTTAGCCTCTACACTGCCTCTTCCCTGCTCACCTTTGATGACGCGGGCACTATGTCACCCTTCCTTATTGTTGCTCTGCTAGAAACAACTTCTATCCCATTGGGACAACTGTTTTTTGTTGCTATTGCTCCACTCAGCTGATGTCCTTAGTCCTCCTGTGATCTACAATCATGCTCTGGTACCATGTTGAAGTTTTTAAGTCTACTTAGTTAGAAACCCTCCATGCACTTTATTTGATTTATTCCTACCTACTTGTTATGTTACTTAGTACAATCTAGGTGTCGAAACTAACCTACCCAATAGAGAATTTTCTTGGTAGTACCTCTCAATTTCTAACAAATCTCCTGGCTGAAACTGCGGATGATCCTTCTGACAGCTCCTCAACACTCTAGCCTCTCTAAGGCTTTGCACAACTCCCTGTGTCATCCCTCTAGGAGGCCCTGCATCAGCCCTTCTAGCCTCTCTAGGAGACCCTACATCAGCCCTCTAGCCTCTTTAAGGCTTTGCGTAGCTCCTGGCTGCTTCTACGTGGCCCTGCATGATCCCTAGCTGGCTTTGCGTAGCTCCTGACTGCTTCTGCGTAGCTCCCGACTGCTTCTGTGTGGCCCTGTGTGAACCCTACCTAGCTCTGCATCACTCTGCCCGACTACTGCGTTGCTCTCCCAACACTATCTCTGCCTCTCTATCTCTCTGTACTCAATGCCCCTTAGCTACAACTCCCGATCACTAATTCTCTCTCTTAGCAAACCCCACTCTAGAGAATAGAATGACTAATCACACTGGTGTATTCTCCAATTGACCCTCAAGCCTCCTCTTATAATTTTGGAACCTTCTAACCCAGTTTTATATTAATACCCATTAAAAAGACTTAAGAACCTTCTAACTCAGTTTTATATTAGACTTAGGAACTCCATTAAAAATATTAATTATTTTAATCTCCTAAACCGGTTAGAATCTGCCCAAACCATAGATGGGTCTTGGAGATCTCATGTGCTTTAGCATCTCCACCAATTTTCATGGCTAGAGCACATCCGATGCTACCCCAAATCAACATTGTTCCAGTGCTTTCATATGGTTGAATTTCTGAAGTATAATTACGTAATGATATACTAGAAAAATTAAAAGATCAACATCATAGAAGTAATTATCAGTTTTCAGAAATAATGTGCTTGTATCTATTGCACTTGAAATATCAACACATAAAGCATAAGAGAAATCGCTCCATTTATAGTCTTCAACAAAAATGCCATAAGACCCTTCAGAAGTGGGACACCTCAATTGTCATGCCCCATAAATCCCTAATAAGTGGCATACATTATCTTCATTATTGGATAAACTATGGACTTAAGGCAGCTCCAAGTAATAAGTAAAGGTCATGTTTAATCAATAGATTCATCTTGTGTATATAACAACTCCATGTTAAAAGTGTTGATTTTTAAATGGTCTTTCGTATTGAAATTTTATTTTGATCTTTTCATGTTCTTATTACATTCCAACATTCAATAATTACACAAAAAGACATCAACTAGATAACATATTAGTACACGAGATTATACAAAGATAGCCACACAAGAACACAAAGCCTTTTACCATGGGAAAACCCAACAAGGGGCAAAACCCAGCCAACCTTTTCTTTAAAAATAAATGCAACAAGAGATACATCAAAGTCAACTAACCAAATTAGCCACCAAAGACTAAGCTAGCCCTTTCACATTTTTGTCCACAGGGTTCTCTACAACAAGGTTTCAAAGAGAGCCACAACCTTCTAGCAATTATGCCTCTATCGTAGCTTCAGAGTTGCAGGAGATGATTCTCAAAACTTCGCTTTATTCCTCAAAAAAACTAGTGTCTTGGAAGCTTCATATTAGCCTCAAACCTTTGCATTAGCATTAGATATATTTGTGATCTGAAGTGTATCTTTTTGGAGAGTGAATAGGTTGTATTTATACTTGTTCATCCATGCGAAGGGGTGTGCCTTTTGGGCAAGCTGACTTGTCACTTTGAGGGTCGACTTGGTCTTTATGGAGGTAAAATTTAAATTCAAAAATTTTCCTTTTCCCACTATTTGATGAGCTTTATAATTTTCCTTTTTAAATACAAAATAAATCTTTTTCTTGCAAGCATGAAGAACATGCTTCATATTTTTTTTTTGTAACTATTACAATGTACAATTGATACATTATGAAGACCAACCATAACTACAAAAATCTAACTCCCTCTTAGCTAGGGTGGTATTCATAATGACTATCCTGATATTCTCTCTATACATGATCTCTCTAAGAAAAGGTTCAAATCATTAATTATCTAGGTCAACACCCTTGACCTACATTAACATCATCTTATCATCTACCATAGGCATCCACTAGTGGCCATATATGGGGCAGTAACAAACCCATGGCATATCATCAACATATCAAGAATCACTCTTCCCGAGTGATCGTTCCTGGGACTCACTCTCTCAGACTCAAGACCTCACTCACCCCTCCTTGTTGGTGATCAAGTCTAGATGTTGAAAGGGCCTCACTCCACCCTACCTAGTGTGTGATAAGGGTCCAAGACCTCACTCCACCCTATCTAGTGTGTGATTAGGGTCCAGATGTTGAAGGACCACACTCCACCATTTCTAGTGTTTGATCAATGTTCAGGACCTCACTCCACCATTCCTAGTGTGTGGTCAAGATCCAGATACTAACAGACCTCAGTACACCCTTTCCCGGTGTGTGATCAAGGTCTCCTTCGATAGCCACTCAATCAACCCTACTTGTTAAGCACTCTAGGCCTCTCAGACCCATTCTCTCTCCCGGGAGAATGTCCATCCATGTCATAGACATATCAACACTCCCTCTCAGCTTGTTTCTGAAATATTACACTTTCAATTATAAAAACAAAACAAAAAAAATTGCAATAACACATACATGGACATGCACTCAGGTCAAATGCAATCAGGTCAAATACTTTATGGTCTTAGTTCCTTTTCTCATAAGACCTTTTTCAATCTCGAAGCCAATCAAATGACTTCAATGTATGATAATTACTCTTTCCTTATCAATGAGTATATTCTATTTGATTGAAACATCGGTTCAACCTTACGAGAGATAATAAGGTGGAGACCTCATATCAACCAACATTAATAAGGTGGAGACCTCATATCGACCAACATTAAAGACAAGAATGTCTCCGTCACTTTCTTGACGATGTCAACAAACAAATTAGTAGATAAGGTGTTGGGATATTTCAGTCCCTTGAACTTGGGATAACAATAGGTTTTAACGAAAAGCCTTTTACCCTCGGAAAAACTATTGTTATCACATGCGAAATATCTTCGAAATCAACTCTTTAAAGTTTGACAGTGTCTTCTGGGGTCCTAAAACCACACCATTATTCCAATTCAATGAGTATTGCCTTTTAATTTGGCAACGCTCATCATCATAATGACGTAATTGTTCACGCCAGTTTTAATTTTATGCTAATTTTGCTGCCTTTTAATTTGGCAGTGCTCATCATCGTAATGATATAATTGTTCGCGCCAGTTTTGTCAACAACAAAAATATGACGTAATTGTTGGCACCAGTTTTGAACGACAAAAATATGACATAATTGTTCGCACCAGTTTTGTCAACAACAAAAATTGGAATTCTAGGCTAATTTTGTTGCCTTTTAATTTCGCAACACTAATTATCTTAATGATGTAATTGTTCGCAGTCTACATGGGTAGCTCAAGCGGCAATGGCAATGGCCTTGGAAATGAAGTCTCACCGAACTGGAAGTCTTGGGTTCAAATCTTGGGCTACCCGTCCCCGTTGAGAGGTACTTAATGGACATGTAAATCGGAGAGTCACGCCCCAGCCTACAAAAAAAATGATGTAATTGTTCGCGCCAGTTTTGTCAACGACAAAAATATGGAATTTTAGGCTAATTTTGCCTCTCGAGCCTCTGCAAGGTTTAAATACTATCTTCTGAAAATATCCAACGTCCATGAGCTAAGACAACCACCACCGAGGCCCAAGCCTTCTGTTGTTTGCCAAATTTCCAAAATCCGTGACAACCAACCAGATATAGAACATCAAGCCAGTTCACGACAACCGAAAATCTCCAACATCCATGAGCTAAGACAACCACCACCGATGGCCAAGTCTTGTGTTATATGCCAAATCTCCTAAGTGCGTGACAACCAACCAGCAATAGAACAAGAAGTCAGTCCATGACCAGCTAGAGAACAAGAAGTCACAATTCAACACTAAAACCTAGTGCCAACCAACCATAGAACATCAAGTCAATCCATGATAACCGAAATCTCACTAAAACCTTGTGCTAACCAGCTATAGAACAACAATTCAGTCCATGACAACTGAAAATCTCCAACATCCATGAGGTAAGAACACCACCACCGAGGCCCAAGTCTTGTGTTATATGCTAAATTTCCTAAGTTCATGACAACCAACCAACTATAAAACAACAAGTCAGCACGAAAACCTAGTGCCTAGGCCGAGATGAAGCGATAACTTCCGGCAAAGGAACGACAATATTCCAGATCTCAAGAGGAGATGATCCTCGGAACTTTTCTTTATTCTTCAGAAAAACCAGTGCCTCGGAACCTTTGTATTAGCCTCAAACCTTTGCATTAGGCTCAGAGGTATATGTGATCCGCAGTGTGTTTTTTTTAGAGAAAATAGGCTGTATTTATATTTGTTCACTACTTGTTTATCCATGTGAAGGGGTGTGCGCCTTTTGGGCAAGCCAAATTGTCACTTGAAGGGCCAATTTGGTTGCCTCGGTGGAGGTAAAATTTAAATTCAATTTTGTTTTGCCTCGTCTGTGATGAGATTTATAATTATTTTTTTAATACAAAATAAATCTTTTTCTTACAACTACGAAGAACACGCTTTATATTTTCTTTTGATAACTATTACAATGTACAATTGATGCATTATGAAGTCTAACTATAACCGCTACAAAAATCTAACAAAAAGTAGCATTATGGATAATGTCACCACATGAGTGTCATATGATACCCTTTGAATGTAAGTTCATTCGAAATTAAAGATGGTTTCATACCATTTCATCCCTTCTCTAAAATAAGCCATTATGTGAATGGAGTAAGTGGGTGCTTTCATCATTAAAATATGAAAATTTGTGAGTTTCTGTGATTTTTAAAATAAATTTTAAGGTCTAAAATGGGTTTATTTAGGAAAATCACAAAATAATGATCAAAATAATAAAATAAGAGATATGGTTTGAAAGAGAGAAAAAAATTATTTTTTTAATCATATTTTGATTTATTTCATTATAGTTTACTCAAATTTACAAGTGGAAACACTTAGATGCATAATTTAGACTTACAAAGAGATAAGTAAAAAAATGCAATTAAAAAAAGTAGTTTTCTTTCTTTTGACGTCATCATCTTGAATCTTATTGGTTCTTTTAAAGTTGATGTTCATAGCATATTTTTTGTTTTAAGGCCCACTTTGACATCAAAAATTTTCTAATGAATTTGACACCGTCTCATAAGTTTGTGGGTTTAAAGTGGAAATGACTAAACAACAATTTGGTCAACTCATTAGATGAAAGAAGGAAGCGGTCGACCAAATAATATAATAATATATTTTACCTCCACACATCTATCATTGGATGGATTAATGATAGGGCCACCCCCTTCATTACTCCTTCCATACATTAACATATCTTCCTTTTATGAAGCACTTGATCTTCATGAATAGAGGGGCTAACCTCGTTAATACAACATAGTAATAAATTGCCTCGCACAAATGTGCCAATGAGGTTATACTTCATAAATATTTTGTACCTTGAAAGCATAAGTGGTATTTCCTAATACACTCCACCATAAACCAAAGTTATAATAAAGAGGCCATTTGTTATACCCTTATTAGTGACAAACACCACAATGAACTAGTATCATATAATGTCCCTCTTGATTAATCAATAATTATTAAGATGTTCCACAAGCAAGATGTATGATTGTTAGCATGGATCATCCACCTTTGACATAACATAACGCCAAAGAGCATCTCACAACTCGATCAAGAAATCAAGTGAAACCATACATTCATAGCCACAAACCTCCATCAATCATAATTATGCAACCATGATGAGAGAACCAAGCCATGATGATCCATCAAGAAGAAATAATTGATCTCTTGCAATTCAATGTGCCAACTTAAGAAGTAAAGCATCATCTCAGGGTTGAAAGAAAAGGTATATACCTCAACTTCATTAGTAGCTCTTTACGTTCTTTTAAGAATCCTTCTCTATGCTAAAAATCACAAAACATTTCCTCATGTTGATAAAATTGTAGTTCAAAAATGTGTCTTTGCATATGCCTTGTGTTTAGTGTTGATTTGTGTAGCCTGCGAGGTACTCCTACACCTTAGGGTACTGGGTTTGGAAGAAGTTTATCCCACATGGGCTTTGTGGACAAGTGTACCCAAGCAATATGTTTTGTGCCCAAATTTGTGGGCACAAACCAAGAAGATATTTTGATGGTTTATTCATTGAGGGCATGTGGGGCACCCTTAAAGGGATAAGGGGACTCCTAAGGCATCAATGAGGTGGCATTGGTTGGATGAACAAAAATTTCTATCTCACTTTTTTATGGAGTTTAAAATAATTATTTAGGCCAACTTTGGCGTTATGTAGTGACCCTAGGTGGCTAGTGAAACCCACTAAATAGAGTACAAAGATTAGTTCTTCCACTTATCAACCAAGTGCAACTCATCAAAGTGGATATCAATATGAGAAAACAAAATACTTATTGGAGCCTATCCAAGTGAAGAAGAAGAGCAAAGGTTTTGTCTCTTTTTGTTTTGGACAAGGTCGCGTTAGGGCAACTATTGGATGAGTTATTTAGATGTTTTGGGAACAATTTTTGGGCATATTTTCTCTGAATAACATGCCACATAAGTTCTGGTTTTAAGGAGAGGTTCGAGACACCAATGAGAAGTGTATTAGAGGGTTGTAAGGCCTAGTTTCTTACAGGAAGAAGGGATGCATACCCTAGTGGACTAGCACAAGAGATGAAGGTTTGTGTGAGGTGAATAGATAGTTTTGAGAGGTATGTTTGAGGTAGAGTTTAGGGAACTCATGTAGTTGCTTCAGGAACCCTAAAAGAGAGTTGAAATACCTCATTTGGTGCATAAAAAAGCAAGCTACTTTAGGACTGATTGGAATGTCTTTAAAGGTATGGTTGATTGATATTATTGTGGATAGTTTTCTTGGGATGGTAGGTTTGGTTTGGGACAGTACTATAGTAGCCTATGTATAGTTCTTTGGAGGCTTTTTCATTGTTGTTTGGAGTGCCCTAGTACAGTGAACAAGAGTTGGTTTGTGACTATTAAGTGGGCAGCTTGTTTAGGCCCTAGTTCATAGATCTCAAGGGTTGACGATTGATGATAAGAGGGCTAGTCATTGTGCCCTAGTTCAGTGAGTTCCAAGAGGACAACTTTAGTGATAAGAGGGCAACCTCCAATCCCTAAGTTTGGTCATCTTTGGAGCAAAAAAGAGGCTAGAAGAGGGCAATTATGAAGACCCTAAGAGTTGGCACTCTTGGAGGAGAAGGATATTAGCTAGTGGGTAGATTTGTTTGGGCCTAATTTTAGTCACTTTTGGAGCAATAGGAGGGTTGATAGTTGTTGGGTTGTGTTATATTCTTTCCACGTAGTTAACAGGGGGTTTGAGGGGCACCTGTAACCCCACTTTATGGGGTCGGGGCAGTGCCCCAGAAAATTTTGGTTTTGGACCCTATGTTAGGTTGGGTGGACCCACCTATGGTTTTGTGCATGATTTTTGCACATGTTTTTTGGACGTGATGGTTTTCAATCCATGGTATTAGACGCGATGGTTTTTGGTCCATGGTATTGGATGCTTCGGCATGTATAAATATGTATTGTAACATTGAAAGGAAAATAATGAAAAATCAAGCTGGTAGTCCCAGTTTTGGGATCCAAGGGAAAATCTCT
>APFE030981683.1:135696-153301 GCA_000404065.3 Pinus taeda
AGTTTGGTTGTAGAGATTGTGTTCAAGTATGGGGTTAGTACATGAAGCTATAAGGATAGACTGTGACAGCCAAAGTGCAATTTTCTTGGCAAAGAACCTTGCATATCATTCAAAGACAAAGCAAATTGATGTTCAGTATCACTTTGTGAGAGATATGATAGAAGACAAAAATGTGTTGCTGGTAAAGGTGGACACTCTGAAGAATACTGCAGCTGCATTGACAAAATCTATGAGCTCTGAGAAATTCTCCCGGTGTAGAGAAACAATGGGCGTTTCAAGGCTGGAAAAATGACTAAGCTCTCCTGTGGCCCCTATGGAAAGAAAACAACAAGTGGGAGAATGTTGGGTTGTGTTATATTCTTTCCACATAGTTAACAAGGGGTTTGAGGGGCACCCGTAACCCCACTTTATGGGGTCGGGGCAGCGCCCCAGAAAATTTTGGTTTTGGACCCTATGTTAGATTGGGCGGACCCACCTATGGTTTTGTGCATATTTTCGCACATGTTTTTTGGATGTGATGGTTTTTGGTCCATGGTATTGGACGTGATGGTTTTCGGTCCATGGTATTGGATGCTTCGGCATGTATAAATATGTAATGTAACATTGAAAGGAAAATAATGAAAAATCAAGTTGGTAGTCCCAGTTTTGGGATCAAGGGGAAATCTCTGTGTATATGTGTTTTATGTGTTCTGCTCTCGCATTATTTATTTTCTGTGTTTTAGAATTCGTATGCAGGTAATTTCTATATGGGGTTAAAACCTACAATAGTGGCAGATTGAGTAGATGGAGATGCAAGATTTTTGAGTGGCAGAAGTTGTATTGATCACCAGAAGGGAAGGAAAAGTACACATCAGATGTGTTCAAGGTATGTGGATTGAAAGGACTATGGATGCACACCATTAGTAGTTAAGTCAAGTGTTCTTTTTTCAGGGACAAATTGGTTATCATATTTGTTGATATCAAGCCCTTGTTGTTGTTGGGTGTGCAGCCTATTTGTTCAAAGGTTTTTGTTTTAGTCGTGTTGGATCCTTTTACCTAATGGGGTAGCAATGCTACCCATTTAATTTCCGCCAGGGGAGACCAGGGGGCGATGACGACTTTTATGAGCCCCCCCTTGGTGGGGGTTTGAGAGAAGCACCCTTGAAGCTAAAAATAGATGAAAATTTTCCTTGTAAAATATTGTAATTTTGTAATTAATTTGGGTCGTTCATTAGGTGAATGATCTGACAGTATAAGTTATGTTAATTTAGGGTATTTTTCCATAAAAGGAAACCCTCAATTTATATCAGGGAATTTTATTGTGATTGTGTATGATTTTTCTCGGAGAATGAGAGAGAGGGAGGAGGAGATTGTGTGAGAGTGAAGAGGAAATTATAGTGGATTTGTTGTAGGTTGTATCTCTTCATTTTGTTGCATAATATAAAAGGAAGGATCGGTTGTTTCTCCATGGACGTACACCAAATTGGGTGAACCAAGTATATATGTGTCTCTCTTGTTTTATGCATTTTTATATTTGTATTTCCACAATATTTTATGTATTTCATTGCTCCATTAATTAATTTCTAACAACTCGTATCAGAGCCAAAGGTCTATTTGGCTAATAAACTTGTATGAGAGAAGGGTTCTTGGTTTGAGTGGAAGTAATGGTGGAAGATGGTAGGTTTAGGGTCGAGAAATTTAATGGCCAAAATTACCAGTTGTGGAAGATGCAGTTGGAAGATTATATGTATCAAAAATATTTGTTCCTACCATTGAGCAGAAAAACAAAGAAGCCTACAAGTATTGCAGACGCAAAATGGGAGATTCTTGATAGAAAGGCACTAGAAACAATATGGTTGTGTCTGGCATCATCGGTGGCATTCAACATTTCAAAGGAAACGACAAAAGAAGGTTTAATGATGGCATTGGAAAAACTATATGAAAAACCCTTAGCCTCAAATAAGGTATTTCTTATGAATAATCTATTTAATATGAAGATGTCAGAAGGTGGATCTTTTTTTGATCATTTAAATGAATTTAACACGGTTACTAGCCAGTTAAGTTCTATAGGGGTAAATTTTGATGATGAAGTTAGGGATCTGTTGTTTATGTGCTTATTTCCAGAAAGTTGGAATGGCTTAATTATGGATAACAATAACTTTGTCTTTGGATCTAGTACTTTAAAGTTTGATGATGTTGTTGGTTCTATCCTTAGCAAGGAAATGTGATGGAAAATCTCAGGTGAGACATCAAGTAATGCTTTGACTGCGGAGACTAGGGGAAGAAAAATGGAAAGAGGAAGGAACCCAGGAAATCATAGTAAGTCAAGAAAAGGCATATCCAAATCTAGATTAAGGATAGTATGCTGAAAATTTGGGAAGAAAGGACACCTAAAGAAAGACTGTAAATCTCAGAAGGGAAAAGAAGGAGATGGACAACAAGAGAACAATTATGAAGTGAATGCAACAGGTGATGTGTTGCAAGATGCTTTGATTCTTTCATTAGATAATATAATTGATGTCTGGGTGGTAGATTCAGGGGCCTCATTCCATGCCACACATGATAGGAAAGATTTTCATGACTATGTTCAAGGAGATTTTGGATAGGTTCATTTGGGTGATGATAAACCCTGTAAAATTGTTGGAATGGGTAAGGTTTTTATAAAGAAACACAAGGGAAACCAATGGCTATTAAAGGAGGTAAGGCATGTTCCATATCTAAAGAAAAATCTAATTTCAACAGGGAAGTTTGAAGGTGAAAGTTGTGTAACTAATTTTATAGAAAAAACCCGGAAGGTCACTAAATGAGCCCTCATAATAGAAAAAGGAGAAAAGGTTGGTACATTTTATTTATGCAATAGTATTTCTAATTATGTTAATGTTTTAGCCTTCATAGGAGTAGATACAACACTTTGGCATCATAGGCTCGGGAACATGAGTGAGAAGGGGATGTTGATTCTTCGCTCAAGAAATTTGTTGCTAGTTTGAAGCATGTTGATTTGGATTTCTGTGAGAATTATGTTTACAGAAAACAAAAGAAAGTCATATTTATCAAAATTGGGAAGGAAAAGAAGAAAGAGAAATTATAGCTTGTGCATACAAATGTATGTGGACCAGCTCAGGTATCATCTCTTGGTGTCTCTTTCTATTATGTTACTTTTATTGATGGCGCAACTAGAAAAACACGGATTTATTGTATTTGGAATAAATTTGATGTATTTGATACTTTCAAGAAATGGAAAGCTCTGGTTGATAATGAGATAGAAAGATGTTGAAGTGTCTCAGATCAGACAATGGAGGTGAATACTGCAGCGAAGATTTTTATAACTATTGTTCAAAACATGGAATTCATAGAGAGAAGATAGTTCCAGGAATGCCACAGGAAAATGGTGTGTCAGAAATGATGAACAAGACAACCATGGAGCGTGCAAGGTGCATGAGATTGCATGCAAGATTTCCCTTACAATTTTGGGCAGATGTTGTAGGTATTGTTGCTTATCTAATAAATAGAGACTTTAAGTTCCTAATTGGATAGTGGTATTTTAGAGGAGGCATGGACAAGTAAAAAGGTTAACTACTCATTTTTAAATATTTTTGTTTGTGAAGCCTTTTTCCACATTAACAAAGAAAATAGAACAAAGCTTGAGGCAAAATCAAAGAAATGCATCTTTATTGGATTTGGTGTTAATGGCTTTGGTTATTGCTTATATGATTATGAAAATCAGAAAATCATTAGGAGCAGAGATATCATATTCAATTAAAAGGTCTTGTATAAGGATCAAATGAAGGAAAAGAAACAGGAAAAGGAAAACAAAGAATATGCAATGCTTAATGAGATCACAAAAAATTAAAGGTGCTTGAAAATCATAATGATCAACAACCACAACAACAACAAAAACCACAATAGCAACAGGCACCTCAAACACCTAAAAGTGGTGTTAGAAGATTTACCAGGATAAGTACACCCCCTAAACGCTACTCTCCTTCATTATAGTATGTATTGTTGACTGATTCTTGTGAACTAGAAAGATACGAAGAACTAATGCAGGTAGAAAACAAGAATAAGTGGAGTAAGCCATGGAAGAAGAGATGTACTCCTTGATTTAGAACCAAACTTGGGGCTTAGTCAAGATACCTGCTAGTGAAAAATCATTGCAGAATAAATGGGGTTACATGTTGAAGGAAGATGATGGAGGTAAACAGAGGTATAAGGCTAGACTGATGGTGAAGGGGTTTGACCAAAAGAAAGGCATATACTTTGATGAAATTTTTTCTCTTGTTGTTAAAATGACTTCAATCATAACTATTTTAAGTCTAGTGGCAACAAAAGACTTGCACCTTGAGTAGTTAGATGTAAAGACAACCTTTCTCCATGGGGATTTGGAAGAAGAAATATATATGCAACAACCCTAAGGGTATGAGGTCAAAACGAAGGAGAAGTTTGTGTTAAATTGAAGAAGAGTTTGTATGGCTTAAAATAGTCTCCATGACAGTGGTATCTAAAATTTGGCAGGTTTATGTTTGAACAAGGTTATACTAGATGTCAGGCCATTGTGTTTATCTTAAAAAGAAAAATGATGGAAGTTGTATTATATTGTTATTGTATGTAGATGACATGCTTGTTGCAGGGTCTAACATGCAAGAAATAAATGTACTCAAAGGTAAATTGGCAAATTCATTTGCAATGAAGGATTTGGGTGATGCAAAACAAATCCTTGGTATGAGAATAACTAGAGATAGAAAAAATCAAAAATTAACATTGTCTCAGAGTAAGTACATAGAAAATGTGTTGGAAAGATTTAACATGCAAAATGAAAAACCAATTAGTACACCTTTGGCTAGCCATTTCAAACTAAGTAAAGAGATGTGTCCCAAGACTCAGGAAGAGATGGATTATAAGTGTAAAGTTCCATATGCATCAACAGTTGGAAGCTTAATGTATGCAATGATCTGCACAAGGCCTGATATTACACATGCAGTGGGCGTTGTAAGAAAGTATATGAATAGTCTAGGAAAAGAGTATTGGATGGCAATGAAGTGGATTCTCAAGTATTTTAGAGGTACCATAAATCAAACATTATGCTTTGGTGGTTCAAACATTGCTCTACATGGATATGTTGATGAAAATATGGCAGGTTATAGAGATAACAAGAGGAGCACCACAAGGTATGTGTTTAATATAGTTTAACAAATGTCAGTTGGGTTTCAAAGTTGCAAAATATTGTTGCAATTTCAACAATAGAAGTTGAGTATGTTGCTGCTACGGAGGCTAGTAAAGAAATGATTTGGTTACAAAGGTTTATGGATGAGTTGGGCAAGAAGCAAGAGATGGGCAGGTTATATAGTGACAATCGAAGTATCATTCATTTTCTGAAGAACTCATCATTTCATTCCAAGACTAAACATATACATCTCAAGTACCATTTTATACAGTCAGTGTTGGAAGATGGATAGTTGAAGTTGGAAAAGATACACACTAGCCATAATCCTTCAGATATGTTAACAAAAGTTATAACCAGGGAGAAACTAAGATTCTACTCATTTTTAATTGGTCTTCAAGTATGATGATGAATATGAGAAACAACTAGTTCCAAAGTGGAAGCATTGTCCAACAAGTGAAGCAACAATGGAGTTGTTATAATCAGTCTCCAAGTGGCAGATTGTTGGGTGTGGAGCCTAGGTATCTTTCTGATTGTTCAAAGGTTTTTGTTTCAGTCGCATTGGATCCCTATTCCTAACGGGGCAATAACACTGTCCATTTAATTTCCATCATGGGGGTCCAGAGGGGGGGGGGGTGATGGCCTTTATGATCCCCCTTTTGGTGGGGGTTCGAAGGTAGCTCCCCCGAAGCTAAAAATAGATGAAAATTTGCCTTGTAAAATATTGTAATTTCGTAGTTAATCCAAGTCATTCATTAGGAGGATGATCTAATACTAGAATTTATGTTAATTTAGGGTTTTTTCCCCTAAAAGGAAACTCTCAGTTTATATGAGGGAATTTTATTGTGGGTGCGTATGATTTTTTTAGCGAGCGAGAGAGAGGAGGTTGTGTGAGAGTGAAGAGGAAATTACAATGGATCTTTTGTAGGTTATATCTCTTTATTTTGCTAGATAATGTAAAAGGAAGGATTGGTTGTTTCTTTGTGGACGTAGCCCAAAATGGGTGAACCATGAATATTTGTGTCTCTCTTGTTTTACACATTCCTGTATTTGGATTTCTACAATATTTTATGTATTTAATTGTTCCATTAATTCATTTTTAACAATTGTATTCTTGTATCAAGTTTGATTGTAAGGGCCATGATCCCTGGTACGTGAGCCCTACGATTATTGTAATAAAGATTTGTAATATAACAAGTCGTGGGTTGAAAAAATGTCTTGTGTACTTGTTGATTCATTGTTATTTGTATTTATGTTGTGTAAAGTAGTGTGTTGTGTCATTTGAGTGTGTTTTTTATCGTGATATTAGACTCAATATTGATTATTGAGTGTCGTGGAAAAATCAACATGTTATTAAAGCTACTTTGAAGGGCTAATGAATCAAAGTGTGCACAACATACAACTCAAGAGGGAGTTGGTTCCATTGTTATTGAAACCCTAGTAGAAATGGTGAAGTTGTTAGTTGGTCTTTGATATGAGAATAGGTTGGATGGGTTGTCCATCTATAGTCCGTGGGGTTCAGATGCAACACCCCCAAAGCTAAAAATAGATGAAATTTTTCCTTGTAAAATATTGTAATTTCATTGTCAGTCTGGGTCATTCATTAGGGAGATGACATGACAGTAGAAGTTATGTTAATTTAGGGTTGTTTTCCTTAGAAGGAAACCTTTGGTTTATATGTGAGAATTTTATTGCAGTTGTGTATGATTTTTTTGAGTGAGAAAGAGAGAGAGGAGGTTGTGTGAGAGAAAAGAAGAAATTACAGTGGATCTACTCTAGGTTGTATCTCTTAATTTTTCTAGATAATATAAAAGGAAGGATTGGTTGTTTCTCCGTAGACGTAGCCCAAATTGGGTGAACCACGTATATATGTGTCTCTCTTGTTTTATGTGTTTCTGTATTTGTATTTATGCAATATTTTATGCATTTCATTACTCTATTAATTAATTTATACTAGTTGTATTCTTGTATCAAGGTTGATTGTAAGGACCATGATCCCTAGAACGGGAGCCCTAGATTGTTGTAATAAAGATCTGTAATATAACAAGTTGTGGGTTGAAAAATTGTCTTGTGTACTAATTGATTTACTTATATTTTTATTTATGTTGTGCAAAGTAGTTTGTTGTGGCATTTGAGTGTGTTTGTGATCATGATCTTAGACTCAATCTTGATTCTTGAGTGTCGTGAAAAAATCAACATGGTATTAAAGCTACTTTGAAGGGCAAGTGAATCAGAGTGTACACAACATGCAACTCAAGAGGGAGTTGGTTCCATTGTTATTGAAACCCTAATATCAATGTTGAAGTTTTCAGTTGGTCTTTGATACAAGGATAAGTTGGATGGCTTGTCCAACTATAGTACTTGGAAGGAAAGGATCAAGTTGGTCTTGACGGTGAACTAGATCTAGGAATTTTCTAATAAGGATATCAAGAAACTGACAAACCCTAAGAAGTTTCAAGCATGTGAGGAGTTGGATACAAAGGAAAAGTTCGTCATCCTATATGGTGTCAAAGATCGTTTTATACTTCATCTATCCATGAAGAGTTATACCCATGAGACATAAAAAACTCTTCAAGATATGTTCTAGAATAAGAATTAAAACCAATTGTTGGTATTGAAAGATAAGTTTAAGAGAACCAAGATGTCGAATGGTGGGGTGGCCCTATATCTAACGAGACTTTCTAAAGTTCAATATGAGCTTGCTTCCATCAGTGAAACGGTTATAGGTTCCAAAATGGTGAGGATTTATTTGAAAGGGTTTACAAAGGAATGGAAGCTCTTCATCAATGGGATCGCCGCTCGGGCAAAGCTTCAAGACTAGAACATGTTATGCGATGACTTCATTTAGGAGGAATTGCGAGATGAGGACCTTCATAAGAAGAAGAATCCTTATGATGATAATGAGATCTTGCAGGGAGAGTGAAGGGCAAGGAAAAAAAGGCCTTAAGCAAGCTAAAGTGTTATAATTGTGGAAAATATAGTCATTATTCAACCAAGTTTCTAAAGAAGAAGAAGGGAGATAATGAGAAGAAGTAGGGGAAGGAGATAGCAGGTGTCATTACTTCTTCTGTGTTGGATGACCTCTCAAGAAGGTTGGAGGACAAAAAAATTTCTTTGGTTTCTCATTTCTCTGAGAGTATCATCGATGAGACTATATGGTACATGGATAGTGGTGAATTGAAGCATATGACAGGTTTTGCGTGATGCGTTCGAGGCTCTAATTGAATGGGACTTGAAGTTCCATATAATGATTGGAAACAAGAGTCAGAAAGAGATTAGAGGATCGAGTGTCGTGTAATTTGGTATGGATTCAGGTCGGTTTTTGCGATTTCAAGATGTATTGTGGGTACTGGAGCTCAAATAAAACATGTTGTATGTTTCAGTGATCAAGGAAAAGGGGTTTGAGGTGATTTTCTAAGGTGGAAAAGAGAGACTCAAACCCATGGGCTCTAACTTTGTTGGAGTTGTCATTGGAGTTACTGAGCATGGTCTATAATAGCTAAAAATAAAGCCTATAGATCATGAATAGAGTAGATGCAAGCATTCAGGCTCAAAGGGAGCCAAGTTATAGCGGGAGTATGCAGTTTCAAAGGGAGAATATACAACCCAAGAAGAGTGCATGGTTAATTAGGAGTAAGGGTACTTCTCCAACCAAAAAAAAAAAAAACAAACAGTGGGATGGTATGAAGGGATATTAGGAATGGAAGAAGAAGCGTGAAACTTCTAGTGGCACAGACACTACCAAGACAAGTGTGGTTCATTCTATGAGGTATGCTACAGTGGTGAATGCGAGAAGATGGGTTAGTGTTGCTAGCGACAATGATGACAAGATACTTTTGAGTGGTGGAAGTACCTTCCTCACTAACAGGGAGTGTTGATTTTTGTATATTGGGAGTTACTCCCACACCCTAGGGTACTGGGTTTGGGAGAAGTTTGTCCCACGTGGGATTTGTAGGCAAGAGTACCCAAGCAGTGGGTTTTGCACCCAAATTTGTGGACATAAAACCAAGAGGAGATTTTGATGGTTTTTTCTTTGAGGGAAAGTGGGGCACCCTTAAAGGGCTAAGGGAAACCTAAGGAATCAATTAGGTGGCATTGGATGGATGAAAATATTTTTTTGTCTCATGTATTTATGGATTTTAAAGGAATTGTTTAGGTCAACTTTCGTGTTATGTGGTGACTCTAGGTGGCTAGTGAAACCCACCTAGAAGTCTATAAATAGAGGAAAAATATTAGTTCATTCAATCATCATCCAAGTGCATCTCATCAAAGTGGATATCAACATGAGGAAACCACATACCTATAAGAGCATATTGAAGTGAAGAAGAAGAGTGAAGGTTTTGTCTCTCTTGTGTTTTGGAAAGGGTTGAGTTAAGGAAGTTGTTGGCCGAGTTCTTTAGAGGTTATGGGCATAAGTTCACACCAAATTTTATATGTGCAATAGGTTGCATAAGTTTTGTTTCTAAGAAGAGGCTCGAGATCCCTGTAAGAAGTGTATTGGAGGGTCGTAAGGCCTAGTTTCTTGCAAGAAGGAGGGGAATGTGGGTATTTATGAGGGGAAAAGAACAGGTTTGAGAGGTTTGTTTGAGGCAAAGTTTAGGAAACTCCTATAGCTATTGAAATACCTTAGTTGGTGCATAGAACATCGAGCTACTTCAAGACTAATTGGGACACCTTGAAGGTATGGTTGATTGATATTCTTATGGATTATTTGCTAGGGATGGTAGGTCTAGTTTGGGATAGTATTGTAGAAGGCTATGTATAATGATTTGGATGGTTATTAGTGGTTTTTTGGCATTCTCTAGTGCATTGAAAAAGGGCAGGCTTGTGACTGTTAAGAGGGAATCTTGTTTGGGCCCTAGTTCATATATGTCAAGGGTGGGGGATCGATGATCAGAGGGTTGGTTATTGTGCCCTAGTTCAATGAATTGCAGGAGGACAACTTCAGTGACAAGAGGGCAACCTCCAAGGCCTAGGTATGGTTATATTTTTAGTAGAAAAGATGCTAGAAGAGGGCAGTTGTGAAGGCCCTAAGAGTTGGCACTCTTGGAGGAGAAATAGAGCAGTTAGTGGGAAGATTTGTTTGGGCCTAAGTTCAATAACTCTTGTAGCAAAAATAGGGTTGATAGTGGCATATTTAGGAGTTGGAGATGCAGTCTTTCTTAATGGAAAAAGTTGAAGTGATCAAGAAAAGGAAAGGAAAAGTACCCTCCATATGTGTTTAAGTTATGTGGACTGAAAGGACTATAGATGTGCACCATTAGCAAGTAAGTCAAGTGTACATTTTTCAGGGACAGATTGGTTATCCTAGTTATTGATAACAAGCCCTAGTTGTATTCTTGTATCAAGGATTTTTGTAAGGGCCATGATATCTGATATAAGAGCCCTAAGATTTTTTATTAAAGATGTAATATAACAATTTGTGGGTTGAATATTTGTCTTATGTACTAGTTGATTCATTGTTATCTATATTTTTGTTGTACAAGGTAGTGCGTTGTGGCATTTAAGTGTGCTTTTCATGACTCAATCCTAATTCTTGAGTGTATTGGAAAAATCAACATGGTATCAAAGCTACTTTGAAGGGCTAATAAATTAGAGTGTGCACAACAAACAACGCAAGAGGGAGTTGGTTTTATTGTTATTGAAGCCCTAATAGAAATGGTGAAGTTATCGATTGGTATGTGATATGAGGATAGGTTGGATGGGTTGTCTTGTTGAAAAGTGTAACTAGGTTTGGTCTTCATAATGACATGTGTAGTTGTAATTTTATGAAATTGATGTAAAGAAGAAAATACAATTATTTTTTTGTAATGCTTATCTCATGGGTTTCATGAGAAAGGAATTTTATTTTAGTTATGGCTTCCATTGTGGGCCCTTAGGATTGGTCATAACGTCAAATTGAGTCGATGTCATGTATAAAGGACCCTTCTTGAGCATGTTACATTTGTTTACGAGTCAAATGAAAGAGTCAAAAGGCCCTCCAAGACCAAGCTCAACCACCTCCATCTAGTCAGCCTTAAATGAAATAATGAAGCTACACCAAATGACATGTTGGCATAGGAAGCTATTAGTAAACCATTATAATTAGGAAACTCGGCCTCCATTTGGAACTTTGATTTTGAATTAAGGACAAGTTTGCAATAAGAAGTGCGAGGATCACTGACGAAGGAGCCTCATAACCAGCGAAGAGAGGGAAAGGAAGAGAAAAGTCTCTAGTATTATTTTGGGTCTATTTTGGGTTGAGTACACTCCACACATGTGAAGTATAGGTGTTGTCTGTTGTAGTAGGAGCCAAGGTATGGAAGTCAAAACTTTGGAAGGAAGCCAAGAAGGAGGAAGAATCGAGAATTTTGACTATCATTGACTCAAAGAAAAAGGAACTCGTTAAGGAAGCTTTGTGACTTGGTCTTGGCAAGGAAAATAGGTCAAAGGTCTTGGTCTTTGTATTCGTCAAATGAAGTATCTATAAGAAGAAGATTTTGTTTGGGTTTTCCTCTGAAGTGGGAGAGATTTTGGCCTTGGATAATTGCCTATATTTTGTGTCTCTTGTATCTTTGTTGTTTATGCATTGGTAGTTGTTTGATGAAGAAGAACACTATAATAATCTAACTAAGGAGAAGATCATAATCTAATGAAGTAAAAAGCATTCATAAGCAATTATCTTAAGAAGAGAAATCACCTAATATTGATGCCCTATATTTCTCAACATGGTATCAGAGCTAAGGTCACAAATCAAGGAAAGGACATCTTATCAAGGGACACACAAGTATGCAAGGATCAAATCTCAAAGGGTATCAAAGTGAATTCAAGAAGTGTCAAAACCCTAGATCGAAGAAGAAATTCTACACCAACAAGAAGTCTTGGAATCCTCAAGTCATCTCAAGAGACCACAAAGACCCTACTCAAGTTGAAGGACTTATACATCAATTTTCTTACTAGAGAAGCAAGATCAACAACATTGTCATCATATTTAGAAGTTCTTAGGAAATTTCCTCTCGTTGAAGCAAGAATCTTACCATTATAAACGATCATCCATGAAGCATAAAGGAGTCATCATTGATCATCATCAACAAGGACATATCCATCAAAGGATCTAAAGTTATCTCCTTCTTTGTGAAGTCAAGGATCACTCTTGAAGAGATCTATATTCATCAAGGACAAGTTCTCTATCATCTATATTATCATCAAATTCAAAGAGGCAATGAGTGGAAGAAGCATCTTCACAATTATATTTATGTCTGAATCTATCAAAATGTCTTTATGCAAGGAAATCAACAAAATGGTTGGGGATTCAAACTATCTTGCATGGAAGAAGAGGACATATTTGAATCTCATTGAAAATGAGGTCATGGATCATGTTAGAGGATATTTCACCAAACCAACAAAAGAAGATGTTAAAACAATTACAAAGTTTATGAAAGGGGAAGTGAGGGCTCAAAGAATTATCATAGAATCCATCAAGGATCCCCTCATTCCATATGCATCTAAACTCAATGCCTAAAAATGGATATATGACAAATTGGTAGATTTATTTTTTGTAAGACTACAGAAGAAGTTATCTCTCTAAGGAAATAACTCTACAAGCTAAGGATATCAAAAGAAGAAGGGATAGACTCATAGTTTATGAGGATATCCAAAATAAGGGATCAACTTTAAGATTTGGGAGAAATAATGTCTGACAAAGGGATGACCACCATAGTACTAAATGCATTACCAGAGGAGTGGGGTAACTTTACTTCAAGTATTTATAGGAAGAAAGAAGCTACTTCGTTCTAGGATCTATCGTCACTATGCAATATTGAAGAAACCAAGTTGAAGGCTAAAATTGATGTAGGATCAATTGAGAAAAATCAATCATATGCTGCTATGACAAAGAGAAGAGGAAAGTCTGGAAAATTTGGTCCTCAGAAAAGGAAGAAGAACCTAGTTAAGGTTCAATGTTATGGATGTCAATAATATGGGAATTACAAAAGAGATTGTCCCAAGCTCAATAAGGAAAATAAAATAGGTAGAGGAGAAGCCCATGTCATCGAAGAAGTGGATGAAGCTAAAAAGAAGAAGTCCAAGAAATGCATCATGGCATCATAGAAGAATTAGAAGCAAGATTTCTTGACATCATCATAGAGAAGCATGAAAGATAGTTGAAGTCTACGACAGTCACCCATGGAAAGATATAGCTCTTGGTAACCTCATTAGAAACATAAGCAACACTTGTGGGAAAAGAAGAAAAATGCCATCCAACACAAAGCTCATCATACATCAGCCAAAAGGAAACATTTTCTAGATGAGGATACTCAAAATCCTCTATTGGAATCTTCATCGAAAGGATCACCAATCAAAAGGAAGCAAGTGTTTCATCAAGAATTCCAACTTGTGGGAATTCATGGGATGATGGTATGATCACAAAAGAGGTAAAGTCGATCAAGGGAATGAAGTTATTTAAAATCAAAGAAGTTGCTGAAGCATGTTTGAATGACATAAAGGAAAAATGAGGTATGTATTCTTGTATTCAATATTATAGAGTCATGTCATGTAGTTGCGTTGTGCGGGCAATCATTTCTACGAATAGAAACGATCCCTCTAGTCCTATGGGAGGATCTAGCAACAAACTAGACAAATGTGTGCAAACTTTTCTAGTTTATACCAGAAAATACAAAGGAATATAGATGACCTACCTCACTCTAATGCTAACATCTGTTGATGTCATTCTTGATCTTCTCACTTCCAAGTTCAATCTTCTCTACTCCATTTTGGATCAACATCTACAAGGAAGATCAAACAGAGATGGAAAAGGCACACATAGCATAATTCATTCTAACATGAAATATGTGACATATCAAGCAGTATCACACTAAATAAGTGAAAGAAAACACATAATGTATTATTAATATAAAGTAAGGGAAGCATACAAACACTTAAGCCTTGATGTTGGAAGCCTCCTTTGGATGAGTTTCCAAGTCCTAGCCAAGACCTTCAAGCACTCCTTTCTCCTTAGAAAAATGGGCATCATTTAGGCATAGTTTCAGCATAGGAAGGCAACCAAGCAATAGCCAACCATTTGTGGATAGTAGGGATCTCATTTATAAGGAAGGAGAGGGAGTTCAAGATCCAGAAAAGGAGGGAGAGGTTTCACAACTCAAGGAAAAAATCCATGAAAGTGGGATTTGTTGATTTGGGGTAGCATAGGGTGTGCTCTAGCCATGAAAATTGGTGGAGAGGCTAAAGCACATGAGATCTATAATACCCATAAATGGTTTGGGTAGATTCTAAACAGTTTGGGAGATATTAAAATAATTAATATTTTTAATGGAGTCCCTAAGGCTAAACTTAGGGAAAATAAAATATTAATGTGAATTAATATAGTAGAAGGGTCCAAAAGTAATTGATCAAGCCAAAGTTAATCTTAGCCATTGATTATTGACTTAATCTTGGTCGTTGAATTGTCAACGAGAAAAGTATAAGAGGAGGCATGAGGGTCACTTGGAGAACACACTGAGTTGATCAAGAATTCGATTTTTTGGGGCAGGACTTGTTGAGGAAATTGAAGGACTGATTAGAGTTGTAGCTGAGGGGTAGTGAATACAGAAGTAGAGAGGGAGAGAGGGTACTAGGAGCACCAATGTAGAATCCGGGAGAGAGGGACGCAAAGCCAGCTAGAGGCCACGTAGAGCCAGTCAGGGCCCACATAGAGGCAACCAAGAGGTGCGTAGTGCCAGAGAGAGTGAGCATGGGTGGCGCAGAGGCTCTAAAGGCTAACGCAGGTCAAGTTGGGATGACGCTGGGCTAGAGAGGCTGATGCAGTCCCTAGAGGCAGACGTTGGAGATTTCATGGGGCAAATTGGAGCTGAGAGTTGTGGGATTGTTCATCCAGGGTTTTAGCCAGAATATTTGTATCTGACTTAGAGGTACTACTGTCAAGATCATTCTCTATTGGGTGAGCTAGTTTGGCATCCAGATTGTATTCTTAAGCTGCTTAATAATAAAACCCTTAGATAGTTGCACTGGTTTTCCCGCATTGGGTTTTTCGGCGACATTAGTCCAAAACTAATGGTGTCACTTGTGTTCTTGTTTTTTCTTCAGTGGATGATCTATAATGTGTTGAGCATGTAATTGTATTTATTTTCAGTATTTACATGGTAAATAACTTGTTAATTAAACAAAAAAAGTAGGCAGAAATAAATCAGAAAGTACATGAAGGATTTCTAACAGTTAGACTTAGAAATTCCAACATGGTATCGGAGCGTGGTTGCAGATCACAGATGAACTGAGGGCATCATCCAAGCAGAGAAACAGCAACAGAAACAACTATCCTGAGTGACAGAAGTTGTTCCTAGCATATAAGCATCAAGGAAGGGGTGACACAGTGCCTGCATCATCAAGTTTGAGTCGAGAGGAGGATTAGCGCAATGGCAGAAGGGAGTAGACCTAACCTACGCATTGCTCGGTCATATTTCTCAGTCAGAAAGGATTGACACCCGTGGCCAGGAGGTGCGGATTTTGCTGGTGTTGGGATTGTGCAGAGCATATAAGCTCTAACCTTCACTTTTCTGAGGAATAGGAGGTTGTGGGTAAGTTGCGGAGTGAAGCTGGTGGGGTATTGTGGTCAGAAAAGTACCTAATAGGGCAAGACCAAGGAGGGGGGAGTTTCTGCCAAGGATTTCTAGCCAAGAAATCTGGATCACTGGTGCAGCTGCACTAACGATTGGAGCGGGGGCATCTCGACATTGGAAGAGGGGTTTCCAAGAGGGAAATCGAGGCTCAAAGGGAGTCACACCGAGAACTTCCAAGAGGGAAGTAGAGGAGTAGGGAAATGGAAGTGAGCGGGGTAAGAGACCAGGACAGACTATATGGAGCCTCAACTTTGTAGTCTAGAAGGCCAAAATCTTGTCTGTTCTAGATAAGGATCGTCTCAAGGACTTCGACTTGAAAATGATAGTGATCCCAGTTGACCTAGTTGAGAACGATAAGTACGAGGAGGCAATGGCGAGGGCCAAGAGCATCATCCTTGACAGGGTCAAGGACCATGTAGTACCACATATTGCCAAAAAGGAAATGACAAATTTGATGTGGGAGGCCTTGACAAAATTGTATCATCATACTTCCGTGCAAAGGAAGATGCTACTAGAAAATTAGCTGCGGTCATACCAAATGTAGAAGGGAGAACAGATCGACACCTTCCTCGGTTGATTGAAGGAGATCCAGGATGAATTGACTTCCATAGGGGCCATGCCGAATCAAGAATTGATGGTGAGGACAGCCCTAAACGCAGTCTCAGAAGACTGTGAGGTGTTTGTCCAAAGCAAACTGGGAAGTTTAACCCTTCCAGATTGGGAGGAACTATGGGAAGCTCTTCGCCAAGAAGAGATCAGAAGGCTGATCAAGGCAGGAAGCAGTGGCAAGGGGGTCAGAATCAAGAAGGAGGAAGAGGAGGATGCTACCCTAGCATCTATTGGAAAGCAAAAGAAACGAAAGAAGAAGGACCTCTCCAAGGTGAAATGCTTCCACTATGGGGAACTGGGTCACTATGCAAGCCAATATCCAAGGAAGAGGAGTAAGGGAGAGACCTCTGAAACCAAGGTTGTGCCAATAAGGGTGAAGAAGGAAGTGGAGACAGATGATGATTGTGCCATGAGTGCTCACACGTTGCTTGAGAGGAAGTGGGGAGACATCGAGTTGTAGTCAGATGGACTACAGGCAATGAGGGGCAGGATCCTCGAGGTACCCAGCCTCTTAGATTATACCTTGCTACGGGAGCCCCGAAGAGGAGTAATAGTATTGGAGGATGTTAGTAGAGACGGATGCGGATGGAGAGACATAAGGAGCTACAATGCAGGAGTCTCAGCACATCTTGAGGTAGCAGTGCGAGGTGCATGGAGTTGTTGCAGTAGGGTAGAGGTCAGAGAGGGAGCACTTGTCAACGACAGAAGCAGTTTCAACATGGTAGGTATCTCTAGCCTGACATAGATGTTAGATTTGGGAGATTAGTTACTTACTTCTCAATAACTGGGTTGCAGTACAGCAGTTAGTAGTGGCAGTGCTATGGGCATCACGATGCAGCATGATGAGAGGGGTTGTCGTACGGATGTAGCAGTGGAAGTGGTAGGGCCATGGGTAGTAGTACATGATGCAGCAATACAGAGGATGTTGGGCAGTAGGCCTAGTATCAACACCAGGATCGATGTTGGATGATCAAGGTGATGCTCAGTGAAGAGTATTACTAGAGCACAGTCCTCGCTAAGAGGGAGCGTTGATTTGGGGTAGCATCAGATGTGATCTAGCCACCAAAATTGGTGGATAGGCTAAAGCACATGAGATCTCCAATACCCAAAAATGGTTTGGGAAGATTCTAAACAGTTTGGGAGATATTAAATAATTAATATTTTTAATGGAGTCCCTAAGTCTAAACTTAGGGAAAATAAAATATTAATATGAATTAATATAAAACTGCATTAGAAGGGTCCAAAAGTC
>APFE030981683.1:159286-172233 GCA_000404065.3 Pinus taeda
CCCCCCCCAATATTAGTCCAACAATTGGAATCAGAGCAGGTCCTTTGATAGAAGCTTGATCGCTTGAAGGAGATCCGTAGAACAATGGGAAACTAAGCATGTCAGAAGAAGAACACAGCTCAAAATAACGACGACATCTTGCTGTCAGGTGGAAGTAAGTATTCAAATTCTAAATCACCTCAGGTTGAAGATGAACAAGCAAATAAAGCATCAGAGTGTGCCCTCAAAGAAGAAGTTATCAGCTTAAAAGCTCAGCTGGAGTGTTCCTTCAGAGTACGTCAAATGTTACAGGAGCAGAATGAAGAACAAGAAAATGAGATTCTCAAACGAAGGCAACATGTGGAAGAAGGAAGAAAGTCTGAAGAAATCTTGCAGAAGCAATATCTGGAAAAGGAAGAACAACATCAGGTTGGGGTAAATATCTTGAAAGGTAAATTAGAAGAAAAAGATAAATTATTACGATTTCAAGATAGTAGTAAGATTTTGGATGATATTCTTAGTAGTCAAAGGTCGCCTGCTATCAAAACTAGTCTTGGTTTTTATGAATCTATTGAAGATGAATCTAGCTCACAAGGTGATGTAAGGAACTCTAATGCAAAATCAGAAACGCTCAATAAAGAGATGAGAGGTCAACCCCATCAACAACCAAGGAAAGAAATTCTTCAAAGAAAATCTTTTGCTCCTAACTGTGGAAGTGATAGACGATTATTTCCTCTGATGAATAATGTTGAATGTTATGTATGTCATAATCTTGGACATGTTGCAGCCAAATGCAAAAGTAGAATGGTTCAAGACCGTCACACAGAAAGATCATCACGTTCCAAGTACTTTAAGGGATATTGTTTTGCTTGCAATATGTTTGGTCACAAAGTCATTGACTGCTATAGAAGGAATATGAAACATATGAGATGTTATGCATGTAACAATCTTGGACATCTAGCAAAGGAATGCAGGAGAAGATTTTGGGCACCATACCAAAAGGAGAAAACATCATCACAGTCGAAGATATGGAAGAAGAAGGAAGTACAACTAGAAAGATGTGGCACAACAAAATATATAGACATGACAGACTTAGAGGGAGCTGAAAGTGTGAAACTTTAGTGTTCTAAATCTCATATGCAAGTTCCCTGAATAGAAGTCGTGTGTATACACGAGTTAGATGCTGCACAGTCGTATATATGATGTTCTGAAGAAAAGCAGCAGTACGGAAGTCTGATATGGTTCAGTCACTGTTTGATGATGGCGTGGCACAGGTTCAGGGGGAGCATATACTTCAAATAATGCATTGTTGGCATTTTGGTTAGAAGTCTTTGGTGATGATGCTTATGTGGCTAAATGATACATCTTGCTACTTATTTTTGGTTGGTCAAAAGAATGATATTGCAGGTTACAGGGCTGGATGTTGATGCTTATAGTGCAGATCATATATGGTGTATGATAGATGCTAATGGCTATCATGGTCTTGATTAGATTGCTGATCTTTGTTATAAAGGTCATGGTTTGTAACCCCACTATGCATGGGATGGATGATGAAATGAGTCAAAAATGGTGTATTCCCACTTGGTTGGGAGTTTGATGTATGTATGAGTCTTTGGTGATACGAAGGTCATTGGCAATATTGCAGACCTTACATATGCTCAGGGGGAGCATGGATGAATTGATACATCTTAGCATGTACAAAGGGGGAGCTCAATTAGAAGTTTCAGCATGTACTCAGGGGGAGTATGGACAGCAGAATGCATATCAAGGGAGAGAATATCTTGGTCCGCCCTTTCCCTTGATGTCAAAGGGGGAGAGTGACTTGGTGTGGTTGTTGCCATCAAATCCAAAGGGGGATATTGTTGGCATTATGATACAAGTATGATACAGGTGTTGTCCTTGATGGCAACTCACTCAGATGACAAATCACTATATAGCAGGTCAACAACAAAGAATTGATGATCATGCTACAAATAATGAAGAAAGAGAGGTATACACAGGTTCACCTTGACCAACCCACGTATACACGCAGGTTCATTTAACAAAAGGATCATATACGTACACACACACTTTCACGAAAGGAAAGGCACGTACATGTTGGAAAACTAAGATTTGGTCTGTGGCATTGATCCATGGTATTTTGGTATTGATCCATGGTATTTGATTCGAAGTGTTGACCACAGGTATTTGGTCCAAGGTATTGGTTCTAAGTGGTTTTGGTCCATGGTATTGAGTAAGGCCTAAAACTATAAAAGGAGAAGAAGTTCATTAGGCCAAACTATAAGTACTCAAGTATTGAATATTTGATGAAGTGTGAGATCTAGTATGTTGGCCATGAAAGATGAGTAACCTGTTGCAGCAGGAGGCTAACAGAGTCTTAGAGAATATCTTACTCTTGCCTATGAGTTAGAAGGTGAGGTTCTTGCTTTCATGGAAAAATAAATAAAAGTGTTTTTGTAATGAAACACATATATTAATAGTTTCAACAAATAGTTAGGTGGGTTTGAATATTTTTGCTTAGATATATTGTTTATGGAAATTGTGAGATCCATTTCCATCGACCTTGTGGAATTACTACTCATTATTGAGTTGGGGGGGCGAGGGAGGGGGGTGGTTGGTTCGAGAGAATGTGTGTGCACATGGGGGAGAGAGATGGGTTTAGCTTAAATGATTGAGAGGAAAAAATATTTCTTTTAAAATAAGGTTCGAATCTCATTTGCGAAATGTTTACTTTTTATATTGATTGGGGTTTATATGGTGTGTATATGGGTCTTCCTGTTGTTTCGGTACACTCGTCTTACAATATCATTTAATCTATAAACCACGAGTCATATGTGATCTTGGTAGGCACTCATTGCAATATATGCAAAAAGAGGAGTTCACTTTAATCAAATCAACTACGATTCAATCCGAACCATTTGGCATGTAAATTAAATAAAAGTGAATTCAATCATAAATCTAAATTAAAACATAAAGAAAGGAATCAATAATGTTCTTGATTTTTAGTCCAATTGGTGGCTCTTCACAGGATAAAGTCATTAGATGCCATGCCCATGAATTTACTAGTAAGTTTTGTTTACTAAACAAAACCAAGAATATGATGATTATACAACACTCTAATTTTGTAGTATAACACATAGGAAACTTAAAACATAAAATAAAGCAAATAGGAAACTGAAAACAAATGATAACATAGAAAAGTAATTACCAAGAACAAAATAGAAATCACACATAATATGTAAATGTGCAGATAATACAACTCCTTACCTCTTGTAAGGAGCCCTCCTTTAGGTTTGGCTTGTGTAAGTTCCTACAAAATCACCAAAACAATGATGTATCACGATCCACATATAGAGTTTAAGCTTCAACATGTATATATATTAAATGTGCTAGAAAATTGATTAGGGTAACATTTTATTTTGATTTTTCCTCACATGACAATTACATGTTATATTATCTTATTCTTCTTGATTATGCTTGTGTTCTATCATCAAATAAATGCCAAAAACAATGAATAATCACAACGATATAAATATGAACACAAGATATAGGCTCCAAGCCAGGGAAAAACCCCTCCAAGGGGAAACCCATAAAGAACTTGTCTTCTTGTAAAATTAATTCAAAGGATACTTCCAAGACCAAACACCAAGATCCAAGATTGTCACCAAGAACCAAGCCATCCAACCAAACCCAAGAAGATTTGTAACCCTTCTGAAATTATCAGACTTTTTGCAAACCCATAAACCCTAGGCCACTCGCACATGTGAGCTACTACTAAAATAGATTAGGATTCTAGATAGGTAGGGCTTCTTTTCTTCTTCCCTAGGCTCTTTTAGCCTTTTTAGGACCTTCACATGCCACTTCCAATTGCATACTGAAACCAAAGAAGATGAGCTTGATGTGTCTCTCAAATAGGTCAAAGTGCCCCCTTTTTATAACCTTCAAAGAGGCTCCATTAGCCCTCTCTAGGCCGACTTTTCCTTGGCTAGCTTAATTGGCTTTGGGAGCCTTCTAGACACTTCTAAATTCTAAATATGTTTTCTTTTCTTTATACAAGTGCCCGAAAGGGCCTGTTATAATATGACAAGGACTCTTGACTCATGAAAAGCCCTAGGAGCATTTAATGGATGCTTGACCTAGTGGCAAATAACTTGAGCATGAAACCCATGCTTTACATAAATTATATTCTTTTGTTCTTTAAATCATTATTTTTTATAGATACATAAGAATTACGCCATGACATGAGTCAAATGATAATTATGGAGACCGAAACTAGTTACATTCTTCAACGCACCCTCTTAACTAGGGAAGTATTCATAATTGTCCAATTGGTATAAGGACAATACTCCCTTTGAGAAGTTCTCATAAGAAGGGTGAGATTGATAAGCCATTTGTAAGCATCAACATTATGATCAACCATCATTGTATTTGAAGCCTAACTAGACAATCTCTACTTTATTCAAGAGCATTATTCTAGGAGGATTTACGTGTGATACTACACTACCTCTACAAGGCACATACCCCATCCATATGTTCACAAGGTATGTCCTTTTAGGACTATTCTTATCTTGGATTTCTAATCATGAATCCTCAAAGAATATATGTACTCTTCTATCACTCTTATCTTGGACACCTATCTTATCCTCAAAGAGTGTCAGTCCCTTTCCTTTCTTGGATGTTCTTTCTTGGGGGAAACCACAAATGCTTATCCAATCCTTCACAATTCTTTCTTCAAGGCCTTCACTTAGAATTACGACTATTAGTCATGGTAAAGTGCATGAAATATGAAGAAAATAATGCACATGTGATGTCCAATATCACTCCCTCTCAACCATAGAGGATATCCCTATTCTCCTTTTAACTTGAGAATACATCCTTGCTCCTATTAGAGGAGACTTTTTTAATCCCTCTCAAATATAGAGGAGATTCTTGACTTCTTTTGAGAAGTCATAACCACCATCTCTCTAGCTTGTATCCAAAGATGCATGGCTCCCTCTTTCCTTCACATCTCATTATATCGAGCTTTCTTCTTTCTAGGTATCATAAAGTCATCTTCTTCCCTTAATCTTGTGAAAGGTTCTAGGTCATCAATCTTGCACAACACTTTCATCTTGTCATCATTAATGATGACATTATGTTGAGCCTTTCCAAAAATCAAGCTTATCATAACTTTCTTATGAAAGTGAACTCGAACATTAGGTTATTTTTTTCACACTGCTACTTCTTAATTGGCATATATTGATTTCATAGTTGTTAGGTACTAGATATTGAGCTTCCCTCAACTATCATGTATACCTGCAACATCCTTCCAGGTCGCAAAACAATATGTTAACTAGATAACCAATAAGAATATTAGACTTACCTTGTTGTGACAACTTTCTCATTATCAATATCCTCCTAATCCATCTCCACGTGAATCTTCCTTCATGCATCAGGGTGCCCAAGGATCGAACTTGATTACCAAGTTCCAAGATTTATTCCAGAGACTATATTGGATGTTGATTATATTATATATATATATATTATATATATATATATATTATATATATATATTATATATATATATATATAATATATATATATATATACACTAGTGAGAGAGCCTTGATCTTTTTATCCATTATAGAAGTCAAATGCATCAAGATTATGTATCTATGAATCTCCCCTAAAAGAAAAGTTACTCAAATATGCAATACTATGCTTTCATGCAACCATCTAGCTCTATGCCCTACAGTGAGCCTACAACTTATACTTAAGGAAAAATAGATCCCATTTCTTAAGAGACAACAGCCTCACAAGTTGCATTCCTTCATCCCTTGGAAGTATTGTTTCCATACTGTATGGACTATATACCAGCCTTGTCATAGTGCTCCTTCCAAGGACCTTCCTAAGTGACTGTCCTTACCAGATCATGATGATCCACCTTAGCAAAATGACTACTTATGACATAATGTTAGATAATGCATGGATGAATATTATGCAAAATGGTCCCAAGCTTCTCAAATTGAAAGACTAGATGATTCCCACAAAGCAACTTAATCAAGCAATCTCTAAATATTCTACTATATCATGCTTCCATCTATGATGTGATGCATTCTCAAAACCAAGGCCTGACTAGAAGAAACAACATTGCATGTTATAGGAAAGACCAACCAAGAACCTGACATAGAGTATGCCATTTTACATCTTTTTTTTTCGACTTCTTCTTAGTTTCTTATATTTCCTCGTGTGTGATTTTCACTTCTTTCCTTCCTCTTGTTGTTCTTGCTTGTTTCAACAATCCCTTTTATAGTGTCCCAAAAATTGAACCTTGGACATATATGGTTTCTTCTTGGATCTTCCAAACTTTCCCTTCTTTAGCTTCTTGGTTCTAGCAATTCATTCCTTCAGGGTCCTTAAAGTTCCCTCCTTTCATCATGCTCATCATCAATAAGCATAAGATTGATTTTCATAGCCATCCTTCTCATTTTGCTTCCTTGGTTATGTACTTGCAATACTTACCAAGTACACCAAGCAAAATATACAAGAGCATGATGACAATCTATGGTTTCCATGGTTTTCTTAGAGGGTATACACAAACTCTATATTCCTTTATATTTCTCTTAGAAACATCAGCCCTAGGGTTTTGATATCATATCCTAGATTTTATTCAATTCCACCCTTACTAAGGTTTACCATATGCCCTAAATTATTTGCAAACCCTAGAAATCATGAGTTAGGATTTCTATGAGGGAAAAAACGTATTAAGATTAAAATTTTCTACTCAACTAGAATTTTCTAATCCAAGTCTCATCCGAGATTTACAATCCCCTAATGCCTACCAACCTTCCACAAAGTGAAGTTTACACACGCTAGATTCAAAACATGTAAAAAAACCCTAATATCATTATTTTATTTAGACCCTTTATTCATAAAACAAATTTGTACATGCCTTCCTCTTTTTGCAAAGATTCGATGATTCATTCAAAGGTTCATACCTCATGCCTTTCTTTTTTGGATTCGATGATTCATTCAAAGGTTCCATGTACCTTAGTCTTTTATTAATCAAAGATGACTGTCGTAAACCCGATGTCACTGTCATCGTATATCGAATCTCTTACAACGACTCCAGGTCAGCTTCATAGAATGTTCTCAGATCATACTTCAAAGCATAAAATGCGTCCCACCAAACTGTTAATAGCGAGTTCCATTGATACCTAAGATCACTGAACTTTGATACGAGCCATATATTCCAATAATTATTGACCCACTGTAGAATGACTTTCGGTTCGCTTTGCCATAATATGTCATGAATCATGATATTATCGATGTACACAGATACAACCCACTGTTTCTCTCACTTTAGTAATACTGAATTTAATCATGTGATGATTTCAGATCCTATACTGGTCGACTCCATCAGGTCATCGCCATATTGTCATAAGTCTAGTCACTATAGTGAGACTTGTATAATCATCCATATATGTAGATAATATCCATCCCTTAAGAATATTATACGAGCCTCGAGGTTATGCGATAGTCTGCTTCTCTGCACAGTTGCTATGAATAATATCACTTGTCAGGTTTACCGTTGAAAATCTCACGAGTCACCACAGTTGACGAATGTTAACGAATTAAAAGTGAGGCACTATTGTAATGCATTTGATTCAAGCGATATGAAAATCTAGCGAGACTATTCTTCAGAGCGAGCTCTTTTACTAGACCGAATCTAACGAGATCATCCATGTGCGAAAATATTAACTGTAGCTAATGCGATATTTATATAGGAGCCATAGATTCGAGATACAGAGCCACAGGAAAATTGAAGACCACATAGGCAATGTGAAACTTAGAGTGATCCCACTTCATAGTGATATAGCGAGATTTTCGAGCTTCTGAAATTTGATTAGTGTCACAAACTAAGATAAGCGAGCTAATCTAATTCACGAGCCATTCTTTTCTGCTATTTGCTTACTATTCCATAACTATTTGTTATGCCCAGAATTTTGTTTAACATCCTGAAAAAAGCTAACACGGTGATCTCCAACCCTCCTTCTTCAAGCCACCTTAGCTCTGATTCTATGTTGGAAAATTGATTACCGTAACATTTTATTTTGATTTTCCCTTATATGAAACTTGTGATATTATGATATTATCTTTTTCTTGATTATGCTGGTGTTTTATCATCAAATAAATCCCAAAAACAATGAAAATCATAACCATACAAAGATGAACATAAGATATAGGCTCCAAGCCTCCAAGGGGAAAACCTAGAAATAACTTCTCTTTTTATAGAATCAATTTCAAGACCAAACATTAAGACCCAAGACTATCACTAAGAACCAAGCCAACTAACCAAACCCAAGAAGATATGCAACCCTTCCTAAAATTTTTGGACTTATTGCAAACCTCAGAAACTTAAGGCCACTTGTACCGTGTTAGATGCTACGACATAGATCAATACTTCCGAATAGGTTAGGTCTTCTTTTCTTCTTCCTGGCTATTCTAGCCTTTTTTAGGACTTCACATGCCACTTTTTAACTTGTAAGATGAACCCAAAGAAGACGAGCCTTGATGTGTCCTCAAATAGTCCAAACGTGCCTCCTTTTTAATAAGGCCTTACAGAGACTCCATTAGCCCTCTCAAGGCCCCGACTTGGTCTTGGGAGATTCTAGACACTTCCAAATTCAAAATATTTGGTTATTTCCTTGATACACAAGTTCCGAAAGGGTCTTTTATAATATCACGAGGACTCTTGATTCATAAAAACCCTAGGAGCATTCAAATGGATGGCCTGACCTAGTGACAAATAACTTGAGCAGAAAACCCATGCTGTTAACCATAATTCAATTTTCCTTTTGGTTCTTTACATCATTTCTTTTTTGATAGATACATAAGAATTTACTTCATGACATGAGTCATGAAAATTATGGAGACCTGAAACTAGTTACATTCTTCAACAAAAAGTTATATCACTGCTAGATATAAGTTGTCCTTTACATATATACTAACACTCCTCCCTTGATATGAGGGGATTACAACATATATATATATATATATATATGATAAAGGGGGTTTGTAGGCTCCATAAATGGAGCAACATGGCCCCTTAAAACTCAATTATAGTTTTAAAATAAACTCAATTACAAATTTTAATTAGCCTTATAACTTACCCTGGATCTGGGTGTCATGTCAGCAAATAGAAGCATTCATCATCTTAATGGTTGGCATGTCCAAGGCATCCACTCCAAGGGATTGGAGGTGCCTCAGGCTTACCCCCTCGTATTCCCCCCACTCTAGAGATTGTGATGGTGGTAAGCTCCTCTCAGCTCAACATTTATGGTCCTTGAATTCGGTGCACACATCCACTTGATGGTAGTATTGATTCACTTGCAGAGAGTGTTAAGAATGCCAGAAGCGGGGGCACTAGAGGGAAAAAGCATTGGTTGCAAACAATAAAGAGCAATCAAATATAGAGAAATCAATTGTAGTATTTCTCCATAGTTGCAATGGTGAGGGAGCATGATAAACCTCGTAGAAGAAGCAAAGGAAGAGGCAAGTTACCTCTCCCCCTTGACATAGCGAGGGCATCGACCAATTCGATGGGAGTATCCTCCGTCATTATAGACACTTAGTTACAGACCTAGAGTCTCAAAAGATGGGAATCATGGGAGATAATGCATGGCCTCTCCATAATATTTTGGGTTTCCACCTTCGTGATAAGCAAGATGCCACTATGGTGTTGGAGGGATGTGCATGGGATTTGAAATTTCACTTACACCACACTTGGGAAGCTCTGTGAGGCATTGCTGGTGCTCTGAGCCTTCAACTATAGCATTATTCATCATCTACATCCAATTCCTCTTCTTAGGGTCTAGGGGATTCTACCTCGTATGGTATCAGGACCTATTGACAACATTCTCATAACACTAGGAGTTGGTCGTCTTCCAAGCCTTAGTAGCAGCGCAACACCATGGAAACCATTCCTCAAGATTATGGAATGTATGGTTGTAAGGGAGTTGATAATAGAAGCCAAAGCAATGTCACCCATCCTTAGTTAGTAATGCACCATCAACCAGCGAAACACTCTCTGTCAGTAATGCATTATGAACCAGTTGAGCACCCTTTGCCAGCAATGCACCATGAGTCAACGGAGCACACTCTTCCAAATGCACACCCTCTGCCTGGTGTCGAATATTACTACCAAGCAACTCAAGTGGTATGGGATGATCTTCCCGAGCTTAAACATGGTGTGGCACACCCCAATAAGTAGTTCTTGATATCATTCAAGTTGAGGATCCAGACACATGACTCTATTATTAGTGGTTGTGATGTTTATGTATGTTCTCCATTGATATTATGATGATTGTAGCATTAATGGTTATGCATGTTCCCTATTGATATTATGAGGATTGTAACATAAATGCTTATGTTTGGTTTCTACTGAATTTATGATGATGGCAGTAAAGGATATGTATGCTCTCTATTTGATGTTATGATGATGATAGCCACAATGATGTGTCCCCTATGTTACCTACTTGCATTAGTTCTGGTTCACAATGAACAATGATGTGAATGACCAGGTGATGAGAGAGATAAAGAGACAAAGATAATAAATAGGATAAAGACTTGACGATCTATCTTCAATGAGTCACTTGAGAGAGAGATAGATAATAAATAGGACAAATACTTGACCATTTATCTACAACGAGTCACTAGAGAGAGAGAGAGAGAGAGAGATCCTTCCTAAGATTAGAAATAATGAAACATGGCTTAATAGCCAATTGTTTTTATGGAATAATAAATAGGACAAGAACTTGCCCATTCATCTTCATTGAGGCCCTTGAGAAATTATCAACTCAAAACAACTCAGAGGTCTGCAGGCCTCTTAGGTTGATAATAATTGGCTAAAATAAAGTCCATCTTAACTCAGAGATGTGTTGGTCTCTTTGGATAATAATAAAGTCATGAAAGCAAACAAGAAAACATACAATGCCCAAAATTCCTACAAGAGTTCAACATTCCACACATAGACAATAAATCTTTTTCCTGTTTCGATTCACAAGCATAATCCGCACATTTGATCATTTAATTAACATCATCACAGGCCTATATCCAACACAATAAACACATTTTATACATTTAATTACAAGAGTGGGAGAATCAATTATCTTATACAACACAATTTTTTTCCATATGCAAGTGAGAGTTTGACTCTCCACCAAACCATAAACAACTATAGCTAAGTCTTACTTGCAATTGTCACTCCGAGCTAGATTCCAATGCTTGAGGTGGAGTGATTTTGAAAGGGATACCAAATAGTTTGTTCAGTTGGAACAAGATGAAACAATGTCACACAACCTTCATCCACTAGCTACACAACTTCCCACGTAGTCTTCCAGACTTTACATACAAAATTGACACCCATTCCAAAATACCATACAATAGATAATTCTCAGCTCACTTTTAGGAGAAGAGAGTCTACATTAAAGGAAGTTTCATCCGTGGATAAACTACTGATATATTGAAGAAGTCACCTCTCCTGGTGGTTCATTAGTGAGACAAACACTTGAGCTTCAACGCCCAAGGAAACTCCTAGAGTTTCATCAGCCTTACATGCACCTGGGTGATTCTTCACAATACAATAGGTTCTTCAATCCCAAGCTTCCGCGGGTTCTCTAGCCCTTAGACAAGATTTCGTTGTCTATAATATTTCACCCAATAAGCATTTCTTAGAGGATTCTTCAACTAGTGTTCCTTTCCAGAGTTTGATTCTTATTCTGCTCTCCATGACACCTCCGACCCCTGGAGGAATTTCCACAGTGCTCCCTTTTGTCCTCTTCCACTGCACATACATTCGAGAATGAGAGTGTGTTCCTCCCTCTATTCAACTTTTTTTTCTTTCTCCTAGTAGAGCAATCATTAAACCCTTTTTTTTTTCCTTTTCTGAGGCTCCATGCAGTTAACTGTTGGATAACACAACCCATTCTTGTCTTTAAATTTTTGTCCTTTTCTTGCTTATGGTTGAAAACTGAAAAACACCTGGGCTTGTCCTTGTCTCTTGAGTTAAATTTAATGCATAGTCATCTCATTTAATAGTGTTAGCCAACCCATGGTTGATGTATTTAATTTTGCCAATTCCTTAAACAATCTCCCTCCACGAGCAACTGGAATATATGTCCCTTCTTTTAGTCTTTAAGTAATTACAATTATTTACAATAATGAGAGGTTCAACCAAAGGTTATTACAACTAAAAAGCTACATAACGATATGTCACTTTTTTATTTAAAAAAAAAAGAATTAATAATCAAGGGCATTATAATATAGGACCTCATCTAATAGGTTACAAAGTATCAATAAGTCTTTTGTGTACCAATGATGTAGGTTTTAGGACTTTGGGAAAGACAAGAGATGGATAGCTTACAATATCAAATTTACCAATTAATCTCTTAAATTCTATTTTGAAAAAGGAATTAAGGATGTATTAGAAAAAACTTGAATCGTCACACGAAGACATGTAATACATATGCCATTTGTCATTGTTAATCCTCTTTTTAATAATTGTGATAATTGGAATCTTGTATATTTAGCCTTAACTCTTTAGAAAATTACCTTGGAATAAATTATTTCCTGATATTGCAAAGTCATAAATCATGAAGGTAGTGTAGAAGAGGTACTTAAGGAAATATTATATACTTCATTCAATATGTTAGGTGTTATAGAAACGATCACACTTAAAAATAAATCAAATACACACAAAATGAAGTTCTACCTACTAGACTATTCGGATATTATTGTTGTTTTTATTTTATTTTCTCAAATCTTGTTCAACGAAAACCCAATTTTAAAACAAAATTTTATTTAGTTGTGCCTCTCAAGAGGTTTTTACAATTTCAGATTTCTTTTCTTGGTGGTACTAGCCATAATTGGTTTTCTAATAGCACCAAGGTTGCCTATGCTTGCGATCAGACACTACCAAACCTTTATTC